>PVIW01005209.1:44665-111989 GCA_004026585.1 Noctilio leporinus | reverse complement strand
AAATAAAAAAAAAAAAAAACTCCAGAGGATACTATTTTAGTACTCAAAAAAATTATTGATATTTATTTATTTTAGAAATTAAAAATAAAATTAAAAAAAAATGTTACTTAAAGAATAATAAATCCAGGCCCTGGCTGCTGGCACAGTGGATAAGGTGCAGCCTGGGAACCCGAAGGTTGATGTTTCAATTCCCAGCCAGGGCACGTAACCAGATTGCAAGCCAGGTTGCCAGCCAAGTCCATAGCTGGAGGCAGGTGAAAGGCAACCATACATGATGTCTCCCTCCCTCTCTGCCTCTCTCTAAAAATAATAATAATGAAATCTTTAATAAAAAGAATAGTAAATCACTGTAAGTTAACATAAATACTATGTATTTCCACTTTCACATATCTCTTTAATGTCTAGTTAAATAGAAGAAAACTGAATTCTCATGTTTCTATATTCAGTCTGTTGTGATATATGTTCTGTTGGTTGAAATATCCAGCCTCATTCAATACTTTAAGAATTTTTTCAGATAATTCTGATTATTCTCCTTTGATAATATAGCAAAAGTACACAAGTTGAAGCTTTCTTAATTGTTATATTAAAATGTATTATTCTTACACTTTGATTAAATTTTTTTTTATATTGATGATTTTGTCAGGCCTTAGTCTTGTGGAAAATACTGGTTTCACTGGCTTAGCTACTCAAATCTTCCAAGTGTTGACATCTTTCATTATAATACCAAGTAGTCACATTCATTAAGATGATTATTAATCTTATCAGTGGTGGATAAAATTTCTAAAATTTTCTTTTTGCTTGAATTGTATTATTGGCAATAAATACTGTCAGCTTTCTTCTGTGAGACAGGCTCACTTTGTCAATTTTCAAGAAAATATCTACTAAATTGCCAAGTCTAAACTTCCATAGTTGGACAGTCATTTTTTTTAATTAAAATTATGTTAAATGGGGAAAATGTGGCTAGGTTTAGCTCGAAGCTTCATCACGGACCCAAGTATTTTTAATATGCAGTAGCAGTGCTTTATGCATACATCTTATATTGTCACATAGAATATTAAAAAGACAAACTCAAAGAATGATATATAGTAAAATTATATATCATAAAATTACTGCTGGTGTGTGCTGATAAAGAATACAATGATCATTAATGCAATTTTAATTTGGTGCCACTCCCTTGATTGGTGTTAAGGTGCTAGCATTATTACCCACCACTGCTTTTGTTGTAATCACATATGCCCCCTGAAAGTGTTTTGGAGACCCCCATTGTCTGTGAATCAAGTCTTGGAGGACTGCTAACAAAGGATTTATACATATGTAGGCCCCCTCTGCATGGAAATTGTTTGAACTTTAACATGAGAAATAAGATGCTTAGCTGGCTGATTCTTTTTTGCAGAATATGTGCTCAAAATCATTATGGGAAGACTTTTATTTGGGACTAGCAATTTTCTCAAAAGAGGAAATCTATATTCAGTTGTAGGTGGTAGAATGAAGAGTGATTTGTTTGGCTGCTGGCATTCTAGAATCCTAGAATCCAGGCAGGAGAGGGACTGTAGTTTCCTTTACTCAGTTTATGGTTTTAACTAATTTATTTGTTTTCTCCCAGTATTTCATATCTGCTTTTGCTGTTCCTGGTGTTCACCAGTTGAGATTGTCTCCAGTTCAGAGTTAACCTTTAGCTTTTGTGGTAGGGTAAGGATAGGTTTATCTGTTGTATCTGAAAAAGGCATTTAGATTTCTCAGAAGTCTTTGTGCTTCATTTTTACCTTTTATGCACTAAATATTGTACTGAATCCCTTCAAATACCAGATTTCTTGTGTTGCCAGAACAAATTGATTCTCCTCTTACCCTTCCCACTTAGATGTTCTCTTATGACTTTGTGCACACTGTGAAGTCCGTTTCCAGTCCCCCAGCCACTTTCCATGTAAAAATTTGTTGAAACCTCTTTGACAGTAGGTCTGCTTTGGTGTTTACTTGGGCTGTATGAGTGAAAATGTTTTATTTATTTTTTGCCCTCATTTTAGCAGGGTTTTGGGATAGTGAAGGAATAAATGTATGTGAGTAATACGCTATGACCAATTTCACAGGCGTGGGTCATCACTATAGTGGCTTAGAGATTTACCACTTATTGTAGTATTGCTTTAAGTTCTCTACTTAACCTATGCAGTTTTATTTTTTACTTGTTTAAGTAGAGTTTATGATGTCTAGTATGAGAATAAAATGAGATAATGAATGTAAAGTTTTTAACATACTACATGCATCACGTGTGCTCAGTGATTGGTAATTGTTTAAACTGTTATGCTGGCCTCTGGCTAGTAAGGTTTTATTGTATTCCCATAAAATATTTGAACCAAGCAAAATATTTAGTTTGTCATTTAATATTACTTCCACTTACCATGACTCCAAAAATGAAATGATAAATTCAGAAATGTTTTTATTTAAGTTGTGTTTAACTGGTTTTCTATTCAAGTAAAGCTGACTTTTGAACAACTAAGGGTTAGAGACTCTGGCCCCCAGGTGGTTGAAAATTTGTGTATTAACTTCTGACTTATCCAAAAATAAACTATAGTATAGTTGTTCCTAGATATCTGCAGAGCATTGGTTTCAGGACCTTACTCCCAAACCAATGCCTACCAAAGTCCGTGAATGCTCAGGTCCCTTATATAAAATGGCATAGAACATTACATACAGTTGGCCTTCCACATCCGTGGATTCCCAACTGCAGATTGAAAATACTGTTTTTAACCCGAGGTCGGATGAATCCGCAGAAGCAAAACCCAGGGATACAGAGTGCCAACTGTATATTTATTGAAGAAAATCTGCCTATAAGCGGACCCGCACAGTTCAAACCCGTGTTGTTCAAGGAACTGTGATTGTAATTATGGCCCGTATTTGAAACAAAGTCTAAGGAAAGCAGGTATTCTTATAACTGGATAACTGTTTTATGACCTTGATTCAGAAACTTATGGTGCAAAGAATTTATTAGCGTTTTCTTTAAACAGATTTTTTTTAATTGTACTTTTGATAATGACAGTTATGCTGGTACATACTTTTGATTAAGAAATTGTTTTTCTAGTTCCTTGGTATGTAAGATTGCACACTTAAATTCCTTTTATCCAGAAAGTTTAGTATAATAAAAGTAGGTTAAGCTTATCCATGAATATAAAAGAAAATTGTTATTAATCATTTCAGGAAGTTGCAAGACCTAATATGGCTGAAAGAGAAACAGAAACATCAAATTCTGAAAGGTAAATATAAAGAAAAACTGAATCTTTTGAAATCAAATATACAAAAGACATTTTGCATTTTAGTTAATCAGTAAAGAACTATTTAAATGTTTATTGCTTTTAGTGGTGGCTTTTAATTTTAAAAACTTAAGAAATTTTAATACAGCAGTATTATACTACAGATCCTTAGTTTTGAAATACTTTTATACATGTAGAGTATAAAGTTAAAATTTTTAAAGTACATACTAGTAAGTAAAATGTTAACAAATTTTAATTGCCCCTATTAAACGAAAACAGAAGATGCTACAAGTTACAACATTAGGACAGTTATTGCAAATAGGCCATTTAAAAATCTTTTTATATATAGATTATTTTCAAAAAGCTTTAAAAGGTACTTACGTAATGGCATCTCAATTTAACAGTTTCTGAATTTAGGAATTGGTTCATAAACATTTAATATTCAGATAGAACATTGAAGTTGAACACATTTCACAATCTTTTGGTAAAAGAATTCCAACATTCTAATTAGGATTTTTTTTTTTCCAGATAAAGATAATTTTATTTTATCATTTAAATTAAGTGATTTCTCCCTTCATACTGTATATTTCACAGTAGGTTTCTTGTTAATCTCATGAGATTAATTAATTTATTGCCCCTAAGAACCAGTTTATGGAGTAAAGCCTTATGGAGGTGTTCCTTAGACTTAACTAGAAAAATTAATCTAGGATTTTTAAAAAGATTTTTATTTATTATTTTTTAGGGAGAGGGGAAGAGGGAAAGGTGGAGAGGGAGAGAGACATCAACGTATGGTTATCTTTACCCTGCCTCCAGCTATAGACTTGGCTGGAGACCTGGCTTGCAACCTGGTTATGTGCGCCCTGGCTGGGAATCAAACCCAGTGACCTTTGGGTTCCCAGGCCAGTGCCTTATCTGCTGTGCCACCAGCCAGGGCCTAATCTAGCACTAGCATTTTCCCTCGAATCCTAGAAGGGGAGGGGAAAGAAGTTACTGATATTGAACTAAAGACCAAAAGGAGACTAGTCACATCTCTATTATTTAATGTTTTCTATAAATTGTAGTTAGTCCAACAAGAGCTGGACAAAAATAACAATTACACAAGTTTAAAAGAGGAAAATATAATTTTTAAGATGATGTAATTGACCTATATGATTTAAGAAAATGAGCTCAGAATCTTTTCTATATACAGTAACATAGGATTATAAAATATAATGGACAAAAGTATTAATTCACAATATTAACAAAAATAAATGTGCAAGATCTAAATAAGTATTTATTGGCATAGAAAATAATACATTAATAATTTGCATATAGGCCATTTTCCAAACTAATTTATGGGATTTGGTTTGGAAACTGACAAATTTTAAGATTCCTATTTTTCTTTTTATTAATACCATAATTTATTTTAATTATTGCACTGTTAGATGTTAGGTTGGTTCTGTATTCACTGTTGAAACATTGTTTTAATGAGCATCTTTGTACAAATATATTTTACATTATTAAATGATTAACTTTAGGGAGAAAGAAGAGTAGTATAATTCAGGCAGTTTGCTCTATTGGACAATAAAATATGTTGTTAACTTATTGTTTTTTGTTCTTTGTTTTTTTGTGACTCAGATGGTTTTTTTTTATTTTTATTTTTTTTATTTTTTTTAAGATTTTATTCATTATTTCCAGAGATAGGGATGGGGAAAGAGGCAGAGAGGGAGAGAGACATCAATGTATGGTTGCCTTTCACCTGCCTCCAGCTAGCATCTGGCTGGAGACATGGCTTGCAACCTGGTTATTTGCCCTGGCTGGGGATTCGAACCAGCGACCTTTGGGTTCGCAGGCTGGCACCTTATCCACTGTGCTGCCAGCCAGGGCTCTAACTTATTGTTAAGACAGTCTGGTATTGGCTCAAAAATTGTCAGTCTAAAGACAGATCATAATAAAATATATAGGAAAATAGCCTTATAAATATAATTTAGTAAATAATAAATAGTTGATACTATTGCTTTGATATTTGTCAGTTCATTACAAAAAGTCTAAATTGCAGGTAGATTAATGTAAAAATAACATGTATGTTATTTATTTTTGCCAAAATTAGCATTGTACATCTAGGCTGGAGAGCCTCTTAGAAATCTTCTGTTTATAATATTTTATTATTCATTAAGTAGTTTCTCTCAATACATCAAGGTAAAAGCAAATGCACACAAACATATGTGTACAAATATATACACATTCACATATATTTTTTCAGCCATGGTTTTGTGTTTTCTTAAATTAAGCTATTAAAAATTAGGGCAATGTTTGTGAATGCTTGTTGTATTTTGCATAGGGAAAGATACTGTAACCGTAAGAGGATATGTAAATAAAAAGGAAAATGGGTTTTTTTCCATATCTATTTATTCCTTATTTAAAGTACTCTCAGGAATTAATAAGAATGCTTAAATTTTAACTAAAATCAGGCAAGGATGTTAAGAGATGAAAATGGTAACTGGGACCAAAACCAGTTGGTTGACTCTTTACATGCCCACTTTAAATGTGTAATTCTGGAGTTTTTCACTCTCTTGCCTAAGAAAATGGCCACCTCCTAAATTGTAACATCATGACAAGGACTGTGAACCTGGATTCTTTTGCTTTTTCTTTTCTTTTTTAAATTTTATTGTTGTTGTATTACATCCATCCCCTTTTTTGCTCCCCTCTGTCCCCCTCCCCACCCACCCATTCCCCCTCTTTTGCTTTTTCAGTGGGCAAATAAGCCTTAACTTAAATATGTTTGTTTGTTTGTTTATTTAACATATATATATATATATGTTTAGAGCATGTCTTTATTTTGATAATGTTCAAAAACATTGTATTTTGGAGAAATAGATAATAAAAGGCTCTTTTTTTTTTTCAGTCAACATGATAAAGCTTTTTCAGAAGAAGAAAAAAACGGATGTGATGCAAATTCATTTGAAGACCCATCAACAACAAAAAGTGAAGAAAGCATAATAGTTTCAGATAAGGAAAAGGATATCTGTCTTGAAGACAAGGAAACTTGCTCAAAGAATATCTTCAGTAATGATTCAAATATTGGTGAAGATAAAGTGGATAAAGGAAAACAAACTGAGCACATTTATCAGGAAACAGAGTTGAAAATGTGCCAAAGTTCAGAAAACATAATTTCATGTGATCAGATTAAAGATAAAAACTCCAATGAAGCCAGGTTTTCTTCAAAGAATATTAAGGATTTGCGGTTAACATCTGGTGATGTTAGCATTGATCAGTTTCTGAGAAAAAGAGATGAACCTGGATCTGTTAGTTCTGATGTTAGTGAGCAAGGCAGTGTTCATCTGGAACCTTTGACTCCATCGGAGGTACTTGAGTATGAAGCCACAGAAATTCTTCAGAAAGGTAGTGGTGATCCTTCAGCCAAGGCTGAGGAAGTAGCGTCTGATCAAACAGATGATATTCTTGGGGAAAATAGCCCTGGCACAACAGAGACAACAGTAGATATGACAGATGAAAAAGAAAGAAGTTGAAATTAGTTAAGTCATTCTCAGTATTAGTATACAAATGGTAAGAGCATTTGGAACAGGGCTATCAGGTGAGCTCAGTGGTGCTGTTGTAGAGTTCAAAAAAAAAATTTGAGGGAGGTCATTTATATACTATCTAAACAACCTAGGTTATTACAGAAATTAGTTCAAAAATAGCATTAGTATGGATTTTCAAGAGGTTTTACAACATGAATAGGATTTTAATGAAAGTTTACAATAGAAAAGCTTCGTTTAACAGCTCCCAAGGAATGGAACTTGATTGCCAATATGGATTGATTATTAGAAACTATTAGTTATAAAGCATTGAAACTTCCATCAGTCCTAAGCTAAAAATCTTTATTACTTACATATCCTTTTCAACTGAAAGGAAGAAAGTGGAAAACCTCATACCTTTTGGGAATAATTGATTTTAAATAATGACTAATTGGCATTGTTAGTGAAAGCTTTATTTTGGGTATGATGCTGATAAATGCTTAAAGAGTGTGAAATTAATGAAAATATTCAAGTTTATGAATGAACATAAACTTAATTTTGGATTTAATATAACATTCCAGTCTGTCTGAAGCATGTAAACAGAATATTTGAATCCATGTACCTCCATACAAGTGTTAGCCTGCCAGGCTGTAAGCTTACCTTAATTAAACTTTCAGTGAAAGTGAAATTATTAAAATATAAATTTATATTTGTGTTTTTTGTCAGTGTGAGCTGTGCAGAAATCCCTTGATGTACTAGTTGTATAAAGTAGAAACCCATTGTTGAAACTCCTGTAGCTATTATGCTTTTAATATTGTTTTAATGATCTTTAGAAATAGACTCATAAAAATGGTCTGGAAACCAAACCAAAGTGTGGTATAATGTAGATACTGTAAAGCAGCAAACTGAAAACATGTCCTGGCATGAATTCAGCCATGTTTAAGTGACTTTTCCTTTAAATGTAAAATAGAAACTTCAAATGGGACCTAAAACAATGATATAAAAAATTAGTTTGGGATATTTAGTCTAACTTATCCATAAGATGGCCACTAAGTTGATTTTCATTTGTTTTTTATCCTCTAGGAAATAAAGATCTAGAAATGAATAATATGAATAACAGTAGTTTGCTTTTAAATACTAATAAACTTATTTAAAATGCTACATTTTTACTTCTTAAAATGTGCTTGGAATTCTTAAATTTTGTTTCACTGAATATTAAATGTTTTAAATGTCTATTAAAATTCTGCTGTATATAGTTTTTGAGTAAATATTTGTAATAAAACTGTGTCCCTGAATAATTTTATTTTTCAGAAAACTGCTTTAGTCAGATTACCTTTGGCACCTTTAGAAACTGTGCATTTATTCAAGTAAATTTCATGTTAAAGTTAGTGGTGGGATTTCATTCTGTATTCTTTCATTTGATATATAGTATATTTTAAATTAGTAAATTATAGGGGGAAATACTGCTTATATTTACAGAGAATAGATTTGTTTTCTAAATCCTTTCACTTCAAGAGAAATACAACTTAATATTATAGTTTTCTATCTGCTCAGTAAATCAAGGAGGTTAAATAGGCAAAATATGCATTATCAAGTTATTTTTTTGAATAGTGGGGGGAGGTGGGAGTACAAGTATTTATCTTTCCTGCTCCCAAGAAAAGATAGGGAGAAAGGGACCTATTAGCTTCATCCTTCACCTTGTTGAATCGTAAATCTATTTAGCAGAAAAGATTTGGGGAGTCATTTAAAACTTAGAAAAGGAGGGAGTAGAAAAAAGTCTTAAGTAAAGACACTTTATGAGTCATTCAATTAATTGTCATACCTTTGCTACAAAATCCTAGAGCACTGGCAAAATAAGTCTCCGACACTAATACCTTTTGAGCTTTGGGGTCGTTCCTTCTCCTGCCTCTACGTACATACCTTTATAGTAGTGTAATTCATAGTCGCTGTTCAGTAAACTGTTTATACCTCTCCACTGTGAGAAAAGGAATACCAGACCAAGTCCTTCACCGAGAAACTGGCAATGAAAACAAAAAAGTAGTTAAAGTAGACTACTCAGTAACCTAATTGGTTTATGTTCTCACACAATAAATATCCTTATCTCATTTCTGATCAGGAACAAACAGTCCAGGTAAGCAAACCAAGCCTTTATATAGCAGTGCTTTAGAACAGTGGTCTTGCAGACATTTTCTGTTGTGAGGCCAGGTGCTAAATAATTGTGGGCCCTGTGTTACAATTATTCAAGTCTTCCTTGTAGCATGAAAGCAGCTATAGGTAGTATGTAAATAATAGCCTGTTTGTATTTGCGTAAAATGGTATTGATTGGATTTGACCTTTGAACTATAATTTGTTTATTTCTGCTTTAGAGTGTTTTGACTTCCTTGATATGACTATGAAAACCAGTAATGCACCCTAGTGACTATTCACCTAAGAACTAATGACTAGTGCCTTAGTATATTATGGTTCCCTGTTACCTAGCAATAGAATTATGATAGATTAAAAGTGCAGTTCATAGCCCTGGCTGGTGGCAAAGTGGATAAGGTGCCAACCTGCAAACCGAAAGGTCGCTGGTTCGATTCCCCAGCCAGAGTACATAACCAGGTTGCAAGCCATGTCTCCAGCCAGATCCTAGATGGAGGCAGGTGAAAGGCAACCATACAATTATGTCTTTCTCTCTCTCTGTCTTTCTCCCTACCGCTCTCTTGAAATATAAGTTTTAAAAAAATTTTACATAAAAAAAAATTTTATATAAGTGTATTTCAGTAACATTAATGTTATTATATTGATTTTATGGCAGGTACTTTCAACTCATGTTGAAAATCTTAATGCCATATTTTTTTGTTATTTCTTCCCCTTTGCATTTTCTAAGTTTTAGGAAGATTTTGGAATTGTTTTACCTTATTTAAAAAAAAATTTTTTTTAAGATTTTATTTCATTATATTTTAGAAAGAGGGGAAGGGAGAGAGGCAGAGAGGGAGAGAGACATCAATGTATGGTTGTGTTTCACCTGCCTCCAGTCACAGACCTTGCAACCTGGTTATGTGCCCTGGCTGGGGAATCGAACCTGCAACCTTTGGGTTCACAGGCGGCGCCTTATCCACGGTGCTACCACCCAGGGTTTACCTTATAAAAATTTTAAGAGCTATTCTAAAGACTTTTTAAAGGAACTGGAAAGGTAGGAGTTACCTTGCTTTTGCTGTAAGTAAAAAGATTAGAAAATCACATATCTAGTCAATATTTACCAAAGGTTACAAAGCCAAGATTTGAACTAAAGGTAATCTGATTCTGAAGTTATTTTCTATTTTACCTATAGTTCTCAGCATTTATATTGAATGTTGCTTCTTAATGTCTTATTTTTTGCAAATATCCCTCCCGTTGATGGTACAATTACAGTTTGTTTTATTATTTATAGTGATTATATGTATATGGAACTGAGGACTTCTTAACCTAAAGAAAAGTATCCAATGATATTTTTTATTACTGGAATTGAGGGATTTTTACCTCAAAAGAAGGGGTTAGATAATCATGTTATTAATAGGAAAGGCTTGTAACATTACTTCTTAACACAATTTAGCTACATTACAATCATTACATTTTTGTAGCCTTCTATAATGTTTTTTTTTTTTTTTTTTTGCCCAATAGTTGACAGGATCATTTTTGTTCCATCAAAATTGCTACTCCAGTATCCATCTTTTCTACTGACTTCAAAAGAAATAGGACTTTATATTTTGTATATGGGCATTCAGAAAGGATTGCAAGTGTTTCACTTTTACTGCCCTTGTTTTTTTTCAGCAAAGAAATGAAACACTTATTTTTCAATGTTCTTTTAAATAAGGCACATATGCAGATCCATGTAGACAAAAGGAATAGTCACCTAGGGTTTGGTTTTGTTTCTTAAATAATTGGTTTTAGAGAGAGAATGGGTTGAAATTACAAATTAAACATAACTAGCTCACTAATTTTAGGTTCAGAATCATGACTAGGATAAGAAAAACATTAATGGAAGAGTGGATTTCAATGTGAATAAAATTTAAGAAGGGCAGCATTAAATCACCAATCTGATCTCTGTGGATAGGTAGAAATATGTATATACAAGGTGTGTGCAATCAATTGGCAATAACTTTGCATCTCCTTATTTCGTGTGCTTATTTTGAAAAACTATGTTTCTAAGGTTATGATTTAGCATCATTATTTCAGATATAAAGTATTAAATTCTGAGAGCAACCATCACGTCAAAGGAATATGATGTTAGAGCAACCATTGTTTCTGGACTGTGTGCAGGGCAAACTACTGAGGAAATTGTGGACTTCAATAACATCCCTTTACTTACAGTTGACAACACAAAGGTGTATGATGCTGATCCTGATGTCACCATACCAACAAGGAAAATGCGTAAGGTACACAAGGATCTCGTAAGTCCAGATATTGTACACAGAATCCAGGAGATCATCGGTGAAGATCCACAAAAGTTGGTGTGCTCCATAGCAGGAGAACTGCAGATGTTGGATGCAACAAGTCCCAGGTTATTGCTGAACATACCAGGTACAGATCGGATGTTCTTAGAAGAGGCCAATTTGTAACACAGCAGACGAAGGAAAGGTGCTTTGAAAAAGCAAGGATACTGCTAACAACATTGAAACATCCCAAAGAAAAAAACCTCTGATTTTCTTTTCCCATGCAAAGAATTTTCAGCAGGACCAAATACTTAACAGAAGAAACAACAGGTGGCTCTGGGAGAATCTTAATGAAGTCCAAAGAGGTGCAAGAAATGTTCGTGTCAATGTTCCTGAATTCTGGTCAAAGGAAATCTGGCCACCCAGTTCACCAGATGCAAATCTTTTAGACTATTATGTATGGATCATTTGTGAGAAAGAAGTTAATAAACAACCTCATTCCAAAAAGAGGCCATTAAAGCTAAGATTGAAAACATGATGATGTCCATGGATAAAGAAAAGTCAATGAAAGTGTGCTCAAGATTCCAAAGTTGAATTGAGTTTATTATTGCACCAAATGGAGACTTTTTTTGAACAAGTTTAAAAATAACTGTTGATGTATTTACATATAAGAATAAATTTATTTCAAAATATAATGATTTTGTGGTATGTTGTTTATTTTACCAAAATTTTGCCACGTTATTACGTGCATCCTGTAGTGTGCTGGGGGGAAAGGGGTGGAAGTGGACTAAATGGTAATGGAAAAATAGAATAAAGATTTAAATTTTTTAAAAAGTCATGGTGATATTTAATTTTTAACTTAAAACATACATTTTTAGAAAACTATAAATTGAAAGATACTTCACCCAGATCATTTTGTAAGAAATTAAACATTTGTAGCAACAACGGAGACAACATTAAAGGCTGAGCTATCTGGGTGAAATTACTTTTACGGTTAGCTAAAGGTAACTTCTAACTGCTTGTTAAATGTATTGTAAAATCACCTTCATTATTTAAAAGAATATAAGCGTAATTTAGTCTTCTTTGGTTACATAAGGTGTTGTCATTATGAAGATTAGCTGCAGATATTAATAACCTGAATAACTGCTGATTAGAGAAGTTACCATGGGTTTTGGTTTCCAGAAAATGTCCCAGGTACATTTGGGGTCCTATGACTTTTCCAAAAACAGAACAGAAAAATTGCACTACTCACCCAATTCAGCTTTTTAAAAATTGAGGTAAAATTAACATTTCATTAGTTCCAAGTATGCAACGTAGTGGTGATTTGCTATTTGTATTTGTTGCAAATGACCACCACAGTAAGTCTGCTTAGCATCCAACATCATACATGGTTAGGAAAACAAATTTTTTGTATGATGAGAGCCTTCAGATACACTCTTTTGGCTACTTTCAGGTAGGCAATATAGTATTATCAACTATAATCACCATACTTTGCTTTACATCCCCATAACTTACTCATAACAAAAGACGTACTTCTTGACTCCATTACCTATTTTACTCACCTCTAGCCCTGAGATCAGGGAACCACCAATTTGTTCTCTGTACCCATGCACTCAGGAATTTCGTTTGTTTTTGTCTTTTAGATTCCGCATACAAATGAGATCATGCAGTATTTATCTTTCCCTGACTTACTTCATTTACCATAATGCCTTCAAGGCCTATTCAAGTTGCAAATAATACAATTTCACTCTTTTTAATGTGTGAATAATATTCCAGTGTATATCACATTTTCTTTAGCTGTACACTGTCAGCACGCACTTAGGTATTCCATACCTTGGTTATTGGAAATATGCCACAATGAACATGGGGGTGCATGTATCTTTTCAAATGTTAGTGTTTTCATGTTTGTTTGTTTGTTTTCATAAAAATACCCAGAAATAGAATTGTTGGGTCATATGGTTAGTTCTGTTTTTAATTTTTTGAGGAGCCTCCATACTGTTTTCCACAATGGCTACATTAATTTACATTTCTACCAATAGAGCAAAAGGATTCCATTTTCTTCACATCCTCACCAACACCTGTTCTTTATTTCTTGTCTTTTTGATAACAGCCTTTCTAATGGGTGTGAGGTGATATTGTGGCTTTAATTTGTATTTCCATGATAATTAGTGATGTTGAACATCTTTCCATGTATCTGTTGGCCATCTGTATGTCTTTGGAAAAAGCTCTTTATAGTCCCCTTTTTTTAATTGGAATGTTTGGGGGTTATTTTGGTTGACTTGCTATTGAGTTGTGTGAGTTTTTTACGTATTTTGGATATCAATGTCTTATCAGATGTATGGTTTACAAATACCTTCTGCCATTCAGTAGGTTGTCTTTTAATTTCTTGATGATTTTGTTTTCTATGCAGAACTTCTTTAGATTGATGTAGTTTCACTTACTAATTTTGGCTTTTGTTTCCCTTGCTTTGGTTTCAAACAGGAAAAAATAATCACCAAGATCAACATTGAGGAGCTTTGGGCTTCAGGTCTTATAGTCACGTCTTTAATTTTATTTTAGTTAATTTTTGTGTATGGTTTAAGATAATGGACCAGTTTTTTTGTTTTTTGGGGTTTTTTGCTTGGTTGGTTTTTTAGGGAGAAGGGAAGGAGAAAGAGGGAGAGAAACATCAGTGTGTGGTTGCCTCTCACATGGCCCCAACCAGGAACCTGGCCTGCAACCCAGGCAGTTTTTTGTTTGTTTTGTTTTTGGGTGGTTTTTTTTTTTCCCACATGTGGCTGTCTAATTTTTCCAACACCATTTATTGAAGAAGCTATCCTTTCCCTATTGTATATTCTTGGCTCCTTAATTATAAATTAGTTGACTATATACACATGGTTTTAGTTTTTGGCTGTTTTCTGTTCCACTGATCTATGTCTTTTTATGCCAATGTCATACTGTTTTGATTATTATAGCTTTGTGATACAATTCAAAATCAGGAAGTGTGATACCTCCAGCTTTTTTCTTTTTCGGGATTTTTTTTGGCTATTGGGGTTCACCAACCTGTACTTAAAAATGGCTTTCCCTTATGAATGTTATAGTAAAATGATGTTTGTGAAAAGTTTAGGAACTATAAACTATAGCTTTAAATTTTATTTTTTAAAAATATTTATTTATGTTTAGAAAGGGAAAAGGGCGGAGGAGGGATAGCTATGTGTGGTTGCCTCTCTGTGCCCTGAACTGGGGACCTGGCCCACAACCCAGGCATGTGCCCTGACTGGAAATCAAACCAGTGACCTTTTGGTTCACAGGCTGGCGCTCAATCCACTGAGTCACACCGCCAGGATATATAGTTTTAAACTTTTCAAATATTTTACCAGCTGTCTTAAAGACATTTTAAATTACTATATGTATATCAGGTGCTAGCAAGCTATTGTATTCAAATACTATCTAAGTTTGTTGGCAATTCTCAGGGTATGGTTATTTACCATAGACTACTACTGTAGTTTACAAATAGTTTAACAAGAAATGCAAAGGAAGAAGTAAATATTGTGAAACTTCCTGAAATGAAATCAGAAACTGACCTAAATTAAGTTAACAAAAAGCATTATCAGTTTCAACTAGGAAACCAAAATCAGGGCTAACAAAAAATATTTTTTATCATTAAGAAGAAGTTTCTGTGAAGCCATATGTTACCTAGTGCAAACTTGAAGGTGTTTTTGTTTTTGTTTTTGACAGTCCTGAGTATTTGACTAATAATGAAAAAAAAAATCAAAGAATTTTCTTTTTTTTCTTTTTATTTTTAAAGATTTTATTATTTTTTAGAAGGAGGGGAAGGGAGAGAGGCAGAAAGGGGAGAAATATTAATGTATGATTGCCTTTCACCTGCCTCCAAAGAATTTTCTATGTGAAATATTTGTTACAAAACAAAGACTATCAGAGTGATTAATGCATTGTGTGCTTTTAAATTTCATTTTAAGAATAACATTTGTGGTACTTCCAATTTTTAAATAATTTTTATTTGGCATTTTTATTAATGTTCCATCATATAATGTTTCTTTGTTATCAGACATCTTTATCAGGTAGAAATAGTGGCATTGCAATATGTAATCTTAAACTCATGGCCCTTGTTCTTACAGAAGATTTTAGGAATTTGACCATAAAGGCAAGGGAAGTCAAGGCAAAAATAAATGAATGGGACTCCATCAAGCTAAAAAGCTTCTGCACAGCAAAAGAAACCACCAACAAAACAAAAAAGCAACCAACTGAATAGGAGAAGATATTTGCAAACAGCTCTGATAAGGGGTTAATATCCAAAATATATAAAGAACTCATACAATACAATACCAAACAATCCAATTTATATATATATATTTAAGATTTTATTTCATTATTTTTAGAAAGAGGGGAAGGGAGAAAGGCCGAGAGGGAGAGAGACATCAATGTACGGTTGCGTTCCACCTGCCTCCAGCCTCAGACCTGACTGGAGACCTGGTTTGCAACCTGGTTATGTGCCCTGGTTGGGGAATCAAACCTGTGACCTTTGGGCTCGCAGGCCGGCACCTTATCCACTGTGCTACCAGCCAGGACTTCAATCCAACTTAAAAGTAGATAGAGCCCTGGCTGGTGGCACAGTGGATAAGGCGCTGACCTGCAAACCCAAAGGTCACTGTCTCGATTGCCCAGCCAGGTTGCAAGCCAGGTCCATAGCTGGAGGCAGGTGAAAGGCAGCCATACACTGATGTCTTTCTCCCTCTCTGCCTCTCTCCCTTCCCCTCTCTCTGGAAATAATAAAATCTTAAAAAAAAAAAAAAGCAGATGACCTGAACAGACAATTCTCCCAAGAAGAGATACAAATGGCCAACAGATATATGAAAAGATGCTCAACTTCACTAGTTATTAGGGAAATGCAAATCAAAACCACAGTGAAATTCCACCTCACACCTGGCTTGGTTTTTTTGTTTTGTTTTGTTTTGTTTTGTTTTTTAAGATTTTATTATTTTTAGAGAGGGGGGAAAGGAGAGAGGGAGAGAGACATCAATGTATGGTTGCTTTTTACCTGCCTCCAGCTACAGACCTGGCTGGAGACCTGGCTCGCAACTTGGTTATGTGCCCTGGCTGGGAACTGAACCAGTGACTTTGGGGTTTGCAAGCCAGCGCCTTATCCACTGTGCCACCAACCAGGGCCTCACACCTGTTTTAATGGCTATTATCAGCAAGACTAGTAATAAGTGTTGGAGAGGTTGTGGAGAAAAGGGAACCCTCATTCACTGCTGGTGGGAATGTAAATTGATACAGCCACCATGGAAAACAGTATGGCAGTTTCTCAAAAAATTAATAATAGAGTTACTATATGACCCAGCAATTCCTCTTCTGGGTATCTACCCTCAAAATTGGAAAACATTTATTTGTGAAGATATATGCACCTTTTATGTTCCTTGCAGCATTATCCACCGTGGCCAAGGCCCAGACATGGAAAGAAACAAAGTGTCCTTTGATGGATGATTGGATAAAGAAGATGTGGTACAAATATACAAGTTCTCTCCCAAAAGTATTCAGCCAATGTCAGTATAATTAAAACAGTTTGTGCAGTCAATACTTTTGGAACAGACCTCATACAATGAAATACTACTCAGCCATCAGAAAAGATGAAATACTGCCATTGCAACATAGATTGACCTTGAGAATGTCATGCTAATAAGCAAAATCAGAAAAAGCTAAGAACCATATTATTTCACTCACGTGGAGTATAAAACAAATTCATAGGCATAGGCAACAGTATGGTGCTTATCAGGGAGGAGGGGTTGAGGGGTAAAGAGGGCTAAATATATGGTGATGGAAAACAATCTGACATTGGGTGGTAGGCACACAATGCAATATACAGATCATGTATCATAGATATGTGCACCTGAAACCTATATATTAATAATGATTGTCACCCCAATAAGTTTAATTAAAGAAATAACCTTGTTTATACTAAAAAAATTTTTTTAATCAACATTTCTGAAAAATTTAGTATAATAAAAATAATTGGTTGTGTTTTTTAACTTTTATTTTTTAAATCCTCACCCAAGGATATGTTTATTGATTTTAGAGAGAGGAAGGGAGAGAGAAACATCAATTGGTTGCCTCTCATTCACCCCTCCAACTGAAGATGGAACCAGCACTCCTAGGTATGTGCTGTGATTGAGAATCAAACTTGCAACCTTTTGGTAACAGGATGACACTTCAACTAACTGAGCTACCTGGAAAGGGCTAAGTTTATTACTGTCACTCTCAGCTATTTAAAAATTCATTAAGAATAGTGTTCTAATACAGAATAATTCTGTATAATTTGGAAATTTCTCAGAATTCCCAGAAATTCTGATTCACCATTCCCACATCCTAGATAATAATATCTGTCAGGAATTGGACATACTAAATGCCCAGTAAATTTGTTCAGATAGACAAAATGACATAGGAAACAGGTGCTGAAGTGTCAGACTTCCACCAACACATGATGGGCTCAAGGTTAAGTGTGGGAAGGAGCTTGGGGAGCATGACTTTAACATTATTAGTGTGACTATTGGACTAATCCTGGAGTCATATAAATAAGAAGTATAGTTTTTGAGTTGTTTTTTTCTTAAAGAAACCATGAGCCTGGACTAAAAGTTCATGATTGTTCAAGACTTAAAATGACCATTGAACTCCCAACTTTCTCTGTTACATAGCAGGTTCAGTAAGTTGATTGGGAAATACATTCTATTTGAGGACCAATGTCCACCTGACATGTAGTCAAGAAAGGAAAAAAAAAAAAAAGGGACCTCCTGAATGCAGGATCAATACTTTGTTCAGTAATTGATTAGGAATCTCCTTCAAGCAGAATCAGTTCTAATCAAGAAATTTTTGTACCACCAGAGGTGATGGTATTTGGAGCCAAGGACTGTTTTTAGCCTGTGACTATGCATCTCCCATCTTCCCATTTCTGACTAGGAGTGTTTTTTACAGTTTTCTATGTCTGTTCCAACTTGCATGTATAGGGGACAACTTTTTAGCTAAAAAATCAAGTGAAGGCTACCCTCTGACTTAGAAATTAGTGGGAATGTTGAGTGTGTTGTCATTGATTTAATGGGACTTTTGAGTTATCACTCCTCAAAGACTACATTTGATTGTAAAAGGAGGGTGCATTGAAAGGTCTTTGATAGTCATTAGAGAGTCATCTTAAAATTATGTCCCTGTCCTCCTCCACCCGAGAGAAACAGATACGTAACAGGATTACACTGCCTAGTTGTGTGGGACCATCTGTCTGGGTCTGGCCTGTGAATTATGGGGAAATATGGCATTTGTCACTTCTGAACCGGAGCACTAAATTTCCTAATTCAAACATTCTAGCCTCTGGTCTTTCCTCTAATTAGTCTGCCAGCAACATTTGAGATGGTGTTATACCTACGATGAATGGAAGGATTGCCATTTTAATTTGCAACAGACTTTTTAAATGAGTGAGAAATAAATATCTGTTGCTTTTTGTCATTGAGGTTTAAGGATGGTTACTACAATGTAATCCTCACCTCTCCTGACTGATAACAACATTATGAAAACCTTTTCATGGCAGTGCCTGGGTACCTATCTCAGAATTTTCTAACCTTTTTAGATTTATCTCAGCATTTCCTGTATTTTACAATGCAAGTTATCTTGCATACTAATTTCATATCAGTCCCTCTAGCAATTTTAAGAATTGTTTTATTGCATAATTAAAAAAAATAGTTACAGGACTTTCACTTTTAGGCTGTTTGGAGTAGGAAGGACTGGATTTACCCTCCCCCCATCCTGAAACAAACAATGCAACACATAACAATGGCTTTCAAGACAATAACATGAGAAATCAAGGACAGTGATCCATGAGAACCAGAAAACAAAAGAGGTGAGCCCTACGATTGCTTTAGCTTACTGCCTTGAGAGCTTTCACAAGGAATGGGAACTGAGGCAAAAATTGGGAGATTATGGAAGTTAAGGAGATAAAGCTGAGAGTATCTGGAGAACCGGGGACTTAGACTTCATAGGACCAAGTCCCAGAGAGGAGAGAGCTGTAGGGACATTTGCAGGATTCAGCAGAGTACTATGTTGTCCATGAAGCTATTGGGGCCCTGGGGGCAGAACAATCTGAAAGAATTAGGGGAAATAGTATCTGACACTTTAAACCGGGCTGGAAATTGTGCCCATTCATACCAGCTAGAATGAAAAAACCTTACAAAATGGAACATTGGATAGAGAATTCAGAAAGGTCTTGCCTCAGTAGTAGGGGAAGAATTAGCCCAAGTAACAAATCATAGAAGCAAGGCCTGAAAAAGTCAAATAATTTCCAAATAAATGTACTGTATCCCAGATAAGAACTCAAGAAGATATACAGGAATACAAAAACATGAAGTACCCACAAAGGTAAAATTCACAGT
Organism: Noctilio leporinus; assembly: GCA_004026585.1. Lineage (NCBI taxonomy): Eukaryota > Metazoa > Chordata > Mammalia > Chiroptera > Noctilionidae > Noctilio > Noctilio leporinus. Next base: position 92,448 of record PVIW01005209.1, on the reverse strand, counting down.
GTCTGGCATCCAATAAAAGATTACCGAGCATACAAAGAGGCAGGAAAACATGACCACAATGAGGAAAATAGCTGATCAGAATAATCCAGACCTGACACAGATATCAGAAATAGGATAGGACATTAAAACTGTTAATATGACTATCTTCAAAAAGTTAGGATATTGAGTAGACCCAGATTGAACTAGAGGACTGAACTATATCTGGGATAAAAATTATGATCACTGGCATGGGTCAGCTGAGCATCGTCTTGCAAAGTGAAAGGTCACTGGTTCAATTCCCAGTCAGGGCACATGCCTGGGTTGTCGGTCCAGTCCCTCATTGGGACATGTGCAAGAGGCAACTAATGGAAGGTTCTCTCACACATTGATGTTTCCATCCCTCTCATCTCCCTCTCTTCCCTCACTCTAAAAATAAAAATAAAATCTTTTAAAAATTACGCTGATGGGGTTAATGGCAGATCAGACATAGCAGATAAAAATAAAGATCAGCGAGTTTTCAAGACAGCAGTAGAAACTTGTGATCCATGGAACAGTGTCAAGAGACCAAATATTTTCCAAACTTAAAAACTAAACATACAGGTCCAAGGAACTCAACGAACTCCACGTATAAGATATATGAAGGAAACTCACAAATACACGAATCAAATTGCTGAAAGCCAGTAATAAAGAGAAAAATTTAAGCATCCAAATGAAAAAGACTTATCACATACATACAGAAAAACAAAGTTAAGGATGACATAAGATTTCCTTAAAAGTAGTGAAAGCAAAAACTATCAACCCAGAATTATATTCCCTGTAAAAATGCTTTTCAAAAACAAAGGCAAAACATTTTCTGTATTTATCACCAGAAGACCTGCACTATAAGAAATGCTAAAAGAAGTCATTCATGCAAAAGATATACACCCGAGATCAAATTACTTAACTGTGTTGTTCAAATCTTCTGTAGCCTTACTTTTTTTTTCCTTGACTAATTTAGTGAGAGAAATGTTTTAAAATCTGCCTGCGATGGATTTGTCTATTTATAGGAGTAATGTTTTCAACTTCCCTTTAATTTGAGATTATATTACATACGTACAAATTTGGTTTATTTTCCTGGGAAACTGAGCCTTATTTTGTCATGATCTTTTTATCTCTAGTATTGCTTAAAGTTGATTTTGTTTGATACAGCTGTAAGAATTTTCTTTTAGTTAATATTTACATGATACAGTTTTTCACTATTATACTTTTAACCTTTCTGTGGAATACACTTACATTCTTAAAATCCAGCCAGATAATCTTTGTCTTTTTTTAAAAATATTTTATTTATTATTTTTCAGAGAGAGGGGAAGGGAGAGAGAAGAAAGGAAGAGAAACATCAATGTATGGCTGCTTTTCGCCTGCCTCCAGCTAAGGACCTGGCTGGAGACCTGGCTTGCAACCTGGTTATGTGCCCTGGCTGGGAATTGAACCAGCGACCTTTGAATTCATAGGCTAGCACCTATGACTTCATAGGCTGGCACCTTTGAATTCATAGGCTGTGCCAATCTTTGTCTTAATTATAATATATAGTCCACTATATTTATGGTAATGATCAATTTTGAACATTCTCTTTCTCTTGCCTTTTCTATATTTTTAATCTACTTTCTTGTCTTCTATATAATTGTCCTTTTTCTTATCTATTTTTTATAGTATTGATGTTGGAAGTTATATACCCTATATATTTTTTAAAAATCTTTTAGTGGGTACCCCCAGGAATTGAACAGTACAATGTATCCATCCTTTAGTTTATTCAAGTCTAAAGTAATTATATTTACTTTTTTCCCAAACAAGGACTAAAAACACTTAAATTCCACATGAGACCATATAGCCCTTTCTAAAGGTAACCTCTGCTACTTAGCTGTAGTGTACTACCAAATGCAGGCTCAGAAGAGGACATGAAGTGTTGGCCAAAAATGAGTGAACAAAACAAAACTACGTTGACAGTTTGGCATTTAAAATCCTCTTCTTGGGCCTAAGAAAGGAAATTCCATCGTTGCTTTATTTAGTAGTGCTTGTAACTTTTTCCACACAAAAGACCTTTGCCCTGTTATATAAGGATTTCTAGTAACCTCTACTTGCCACTGCAGAAATAATACCTTATATCTTTAATTTATTAATGAAGTTAATCAGTGATTTTTAACCTAATCCCAAAGAAGGGTGTAAAAACACTTCAATTTCAATGGTCTGTGGAAGAAGAGTATAAGCCTACTCCTGGATGTTTAATCTCTTGGGGTTTTTTGTTCGTATGTTTTTGTTTTGTTTTTCATCTTGGCCAATATGTTGTTGACCAAACAAACTTTGCAAATCAGAAATGGCTGACAAGTCAGTTTTTAGCTTCCACTAGAAACTAATAAAGAGCTAATTTAAATATTTATTTGTTCTTACATTCATTCAGTAAATGTTTGTTGGGCCCTGTGATGGTTAATTTTGTGTGTTAACTTGACCAAGGTAAGGGACACCCAGAGAGCTAGTAAAACATTATTTCTGGGTGTGTCTGGGAGGACGGTTCTGGAAGATATTAGCATTTGAATTGGTGAACCAAGTAAAGCAGATGGCTGTCCTCAATGTGGGTGGGCATCAGCCAACCCCTTGAGAGCCTGCACAGAATACAAAGGCAGAGAAAGATGAATTTGCTCTTTTCCTCTCTCTCTCTCCAGGAGCTGAGACATCCATGTCTCCTGACCTTGGACATTTGTGCTCCTGGTTTTAGGAATTTCTGACTCACAGAGACTTAGACCAGCAGTCTTTTAACTTGAGCTTTCTTGATTCTCCAGCTTGCTAAAGCAAGATCATGGGACTTCTTTCCTTCCATAACCATATGAGCCAATTCCTGTAATACACCTCCCCTCTCTCATTCTCTCCATATATAAATTACTATTGGTCCTTTTTCTCTGGCGAACCCTGAGTAATATGGGCCTCTATGATTGTAATGTGCGTTAATCCTTTGCTTTGCTTTTAGCCACTTGGAAAGTAGCGCCTCCAAATGCTTGACAGAGCTAATTGTCTTTAGAGGACCCCCACCTTCATTCCAAGCACTAAGAATTTCTCTTGAGAAAAAGTAACAACAGTCAGGCTCCCTCAGATTTCCGTCATATTTTACCAGTTTCTCCCTGATTTATTCCTTCTTGTGTTTCAGACTTTCATCTGGGTTCACTCTCCTTCTGCCTGAAGTACACTCTTTTTCTCTTTTTTCAGTATTTTTAATCATTTTTTTAAATTGTTATTGTATTCCAGTTGTCTCAATTTTCCCCCTTTGCAGTCCTCTGCCCATTCCACCTCCCCTCACCCCAAGAGTGAAGTACGTTCCTTATAATGCTCTTAAGTGGAGAATTTTCTGATCACAGATTCTCTGTTTTTCCTTGATCAAAATGTCAATGTCTTTATTTTAATCCTTGTTATGGAAAGCCATTTTTTGAGTATAGAATTACAGATTGAACACAGATTTTCAGCATATTAAAAAATATTTTTTTATGACTTCCATGTCTGTTGCTGAGAAGTCAGCAGTTCATCTAATTGTTCCTTTCCCGCTGGCTGCTTTTAAGATCTTTTGTGATCTGTAAGGTCACAACGATATGTTTTGGTATGGATTTCTGTTCGTTATCTGGATTGATTTATTAAAGTTTTTGAATCTGTGAGATGACATGCTATAACATTCTCAGACACTTCAAATACTTGCTTCTGCTCTATTCTCTTTTTCTATAACTCATGTTAAACTCTTTTACTCTATCCACCTCTTAACTTTTTTATTTGTTCATAGTCACTCTGGGTTACAGTCTGCCTAAGTTACTCAGGTCTTACAATATATCATTTTTAGCTCTGTCTAACCTTCTGTTAATCACATGGGTTAAATTTTTAAAATTACAATTATTATAATTTTTATTGTGGGTGCTCTCTTTGATTCTTTCTTCAACCCTGCTAGTGACTTATTATTTACTCCTCTCTTAGTGTAGAAGCACATTAAGCATAATTATTTTGATTTATGCCTGAATATTGCAGTGTCTGGTTTTTTAGGTCTGATTCTGCTTGTTCTCACTATGGAAGCTTACTATTTCTCTGATGTTTAGTAATTTTTAATATTGTGACAATGGTAACTTTTAAAGGCCTGAAATGAAGGGAGTTTCTTTCAAAGAAGGTTAGATTGTGTCAAGCATCTGGAGCCCCTATTAGACCAGTACCACTTTTAATTCATGATGCGCAGTGTTGTGGACTACCAAAATAACATAAATTCAGGCTGCAAACCTGCTGCAAGGCCAAATTCTCATGGAAATCCTCCCTAGCCCGGACATTCCACAGTTTGAGATGATCATTTTTCTAGCAGTCCCCGTAGTTGAGAGAGTTGTGTGGTATTCCTAATTCACCCTTACACTAAGGCTTCAGCTTTGTAGGACAATCTCCTGTAAGCATGAGTTTTATTTGCCTTCTTCGGGGACAAGACTGTAAAGACTGATTAGGTTCATTTAGTTGAATAAATGCACTCAAAGCAGAGGCCATCTTCAGTGCTCCAATTTTGGGTTCCTTCATATCCATCAGTAAGTTTTTCTCCTGGGTTTTCCTTCTTTTTAGGTTAGGAGTCCATTTAGGAAGATTTAAAAAATATTTGTCCAGATTTTTTTAACTTATTTTCAGTGAATCCTATACTTTGGCCAATTTTCTTGATGTTAATTTTCATCAGATGGTTTGGGCTTTTCATCTGCAGATTTATTTACAGTGGGAGATTTTTCCCTCTCGGTTCTTTCTCACCCCTCCCTGTCGGGCAGTCCTGTGGTTTCCCTCCTCTAGCCATCAGAACCCTAATCCAAAACTAGGCCTCTGTGGCCAGATACTCCTACCCCAAAGTGCCTTCGGGCTGCAGTTGGCCCAGTATCTGAGGCAGTGTGCAGCATGCAGTTTTCTCTGCTAATCCCACCAATAATAATAATAATATACAGGTTTCTGTAAGCAGTCACAGCTGCCATGCCACATGTGGAGTGCTTTTTCACAGCAGAGGAGGAAAACCTCCCAGCAGCTTCTGGCTGCTTCATAGACCTAAAAATCTGCAGAACTGTTCCTTTAGCCATATCTTACTACTTTGTTGCCTTGTACAGATTTTCCTTTTTAAGATTTTATTTATTTATTTTTGGAAAGATAGGAAGGGAGGGAGAAGGAAAGGGAGAGAAATGTTGATATATGGATGCCTCTCTTGCGCTCCCAGCCGGGGACCTGGCCCTCAACTGAGTCATGTGCCCTGACTGGGAATCAAACCAGTGACCCTTTGGTTCACAGGCCAGCGCTCAATCCACTGAGCCACACCAGTCAGGGTGCTGCTTTCTATTTCTGACCCAGAGAAATGCTTTCTTTTTCTTTTTCTTTTTATCCTCTTTTGCCCTTAAGCATGGATCTGTCTTCTTGTTAATTAAATCTATGATTCGTATGTATAGAGTAGGAGGAGAATTTAAAGTACAAATTTACAACACTCTTGAGCTGGTGTCCCTTTCACATTTCTCTAAGTTTATTTTGTTATCTTTTTTCTAGCTTCTTCATTTGGATGCTTAGTTCCTTTTGAATCATTCTTGTTTTCTAAAAATGAGTTTTAGGTGGTTATTTTTATAGCTAACATGTACTAACCATTTACTATATGACAGGTACTAGGTTAAAGTATTTTGCATTATTTTGCTATAATCTTCACCAAAGTCTTACAATATAAAAACTATCAGTACTTCCATTCATAAAAGAGGAAATAAAGGCACAGAAAGATTAAGAAATTGTCAAAGGTAATCAAATTAGTAGTCTGTTTCTCGAAAGTCTGAACTCTTGACTAGAATTATATCAACCAGTTAAATGATGCAAACATATATAAAGAATGAGTTCACAGATTTTCTTCATTTCTTGGGGTTTTCTTCCCCTTACGCAATGAATCCAAAGTAACCAATGATAGTAACCTGGTTATGTGCCCTCTTTTTCTTGCTATTCATTCAAATACATAAATGTACATGTGTGTGCATGCATATTGCACACACAGATTTGTTTTCATATGCACAGAAGAATAGATCTTAAAAGAGCTTCCTACACAAGAATTGCAGTATTGGCATGGAGGTAGATGCCTGGGGGCCTGGGGTGTGATGAAGACTTTTCATTTTATGCCCTTACATGCTCTTAGCATTTTGAACTATGTTAATGAGTTACCTATTCAAAAATAAACTTACTGGCAATTCAGTGGAATGGTACCAGCCTGTGAACCCAAAGGTCGCTGGTTTGATTCCCAGTCGGGTTACATGACAGGTTGCAAGCCAGGTCTCCAGCCAGGTCCTTAGTGGGAGTCAGGTGAAAGGTAATTGTACATTGATATTTCTCTCCCTTTCTGCCTCTCTCTCTTCCCCTCTCTCTAAAAATAATAAATAAAATCTTTTAAAATAAATAAATTTAACTAAAATGCCTATTTTTTGTTACTAAGTTTTCAGTCATTTGTTATGCAGCACAGAAAACCAATACAGATTGTTTCCAGTTTTTAGCTATTATAAGCTGCTGCAAACATTGTGTACAAGTCTTTCTCTGGATTTCCCTTGCTGACTACCTAGGAGTGGGATAACCAGGTATCATGGTAAGTGTATGTTTAAGTCTTTCTGAAACTGCTAAACTCCGTAAACCCTTTCCAAAGGGGCTACATAGTTTTATATTCTCATCAGCATTGTGTAAAAGCTTCAGTTCCAGATTGTCACCAACACTTGCTGTGGTCAGTCTCTAATTTTATGCATTTTAATGGGTGTGTAGTAATATCTTTATTGAATGCTATATTAGAGAGTATACTGGCATGATTTCAACCATTGAAATGTGTTGAGATTTTTTTTTATGGCTAAGTATATTATCAATCTTGATTAATGTTTTATGTGCATTTGAAAGGTATATATATTCTGTAGTTGTTGGGTACAGTGTTCTATATATGTCTATTAGATCAGTTTTCTGAATTTTATATTTCAAATCTTTTATGTCCTAATTGTTTATGTTGAACTGCTTACTGGGAAATGTAAATTAAAATCACTCTGATTTACCTGTTTCTCCTTTCAGTTCTTTAATTTTTGCTATATTGAAACCACTGATGTGGTATCTGCTACAACAGTTTTATCTTTTTTGAGAATTACATAAATAGAATAATATCTTATGTATCCTTTGGGGCTGTCTTCTTAAACTCAGCATAATGGCTAAGTAGATTCATATGGGCTGCTGCGTATATTGATAGGTCATTCCTGTATATTGCTGAGTAGTAATCCATTATATGCGTAAGTCATGTGTTTATCCATTCACTCACTAAAGGACATATGAATTTTCTTGCTTGGTGACCTAAAGTTTTCTTTATTTTTCGAAATATACTTTTAAGGTTTATTTATTTATTTTTTTAGAGAGAGAGGGGAAGGGAGGTATAAAAGGAGGTGGAGAAATATCTCTGTGGGAGAGGAACATCAGTCAGTTGCCTCTGGGGACCTGGCCCTGTCTGGGAATCAAACTGGTGACCTTTCAGTCTGTGGGACGATGCCCAACCCACTGAGCCACATTATTCGTTTCTCTTGGGTAAATTCATAGGAATAAGTTTGCTAGATCACTTTTTAAGTATATGTTTAACCTTATAAGAAGCTAACAAACTGTTTTCCGGAGCACTGTACAATTTGTATACCTAACTTTTAATATTTTCTGTAAAATAAATACGAGATTTGTCTCGAAAGTACTGAGCCAATGTTAATATAATTAAAAGTTTGCGCCAGTCAATACTTTCAGGACAGACCTTCATATTTTAGTACTTTAAGTAGAAAGCTTACCATCATACGTCCCTTTATTCTTCTTGTTTTATATTGATTGTAATTGTCATATATATTACATCTACATACATTAAAAATCCATTAGTGCAATAATTTTTGCTTTTAACCATTAAAACCATATATTTTAAAGAACTCAAGAGAGAACAGTCGATTATGTGTACTTAAAAGTTTACCATTTCTTTTGTCAACCTTTTTGCATGATGTGCCAGGTTTCCTTCAGGTGGTTTTCTCTTTTGTCTGAAGAACTTCCCTGAATAGTTTCTTTTGCGTAGGCCTGATAACAACAAATTGTCTTTGTTTTTCTTCATCTGAGAATGTTTTTATTTCATCCTGGTTCCTAAATATTACTTTAAACTGGATATAGAATTTTAAGTAGGTTTTTTTCCTCTTTGCACTTAAAAAATATTGTGCCATTCAATTTGGTTCTCTGGTTTCCAGTAAGAAATAGCAGTCATTTGAATCCTTGTTCCTCTCTAATAAGGTTTTTTTCCCTTTTCTTTAGTTTTTAGCAGTTTGATTATGGCCTGTTTGTACATGGATTTCTTTGAAATTACCCTATTTAGGATTTACTGAACTTCGTGAATTTGTATGTTTCTATGTTTTGCCTAATTTGGGGAGTCTTCAGCAAAGGGGAATACTTTTTTAAATTGTGGCAAAATATACCTAACATAAAATTTATTATTTTAACTTTTTTAAGTATACAAGCCAGTGGTATTCAGTACATTCACAATGTTGTGCAACATCACTGCCATTTATTTCTAGAACTTTTTCATCATCCCAAACAGAAACTGTATATCCATTAAGCAATAACACACCATTCCCCCACCTCTAATCCCTGGTTACTGATACTGCCTATCACTGTGAATTTGTCTGTTCTAGATATTTCATATATGTAGAATGATAACAATATTTGTGTGTCCTTTTATGTCCCTTAGCATGTTTTCAAGGTCCATGTTACAGCATATATCAGAATTTCATTCTTATTTATGGCTGAATCATATTCCCTTGCATGGATATGCCACATTTTATTTTTGTCCATCTCTTGATAGACCCTTAGGTTGTTTTTTTGCTATTGTGAACATTTGTGTACAAGTATTTGTTTGAGTCCTTGTTTTCTCTCTCTGTTTTGTTTTTCCTCTTCTTTTGGGTATATACATAGGCGTGAAATTCCTGAATAATATTGTAGTTCTGTGTTAAACATCTTGAGAAACTGCCAAACTTTTCCTCAGTGGCTGCACCATTTTCCATTCCTACCAGCAATGCAGAAGGGTTCCAGTTTCTCCACATCTTCACAACATGTTAATTTCAGGGTCACTTTAGTGAATGGTATCAACTATTTTTTTTCTTTTTCTCTCTGAGACTCTGATAACACAGACATTAGACCTTTTGATATTGTCTCACAGGTTCCTTAGGCACTATACTTTTTAATAAATATTATTTTCTGTTTTCAGTTCAAGTAATTTTTATTAATCTGTCTGTCAATTCTGCAAATGACATATCCAGTGAGATTCCTTAAAATTATAGTTATATGTAGCTATATATAAGTAATTAATCTTACTTGAGGATATGTTATTATTGATGAGAGATAGAGACAGACAGACAAGAGACATCAATGTGAGAGAAACATCAACAGTTGCTTCTCTTATAGGCCCTGACTGGGGATTGAACTAAATCTAGGTATATGCCCTGATCACAAATTGAACCCACAACCTTTTGGTGTACAGGACAATACTCAAACTAGCCACCTTGCCAGTTCTATTATATATATTTTTAAAGATTTTATTTATTATTTTTAGAGAGAAGGGAAGGGAGAGAGGCAGAGAGGGAGAGAGATATCAATGTATGGTTGCCTTTCACCTGCCTCCAGCTACAAACCTGACTGGAGACCTGGCTTGCAACCTGGTTATGTGCCCTGGCTGGGGAAATGAACCAGCGACCTTTGGGTTCACAGGCTGGTGCCTTATCCACTGTGCCACCAACAAGGGCTTCTATTATAGTTTTTAATTGTAAAAGTTTTATTTGATTTTTTTTTAAATTTAAGATTGTTTGCTCTTACTTTCTGGAATACTTTTATAATCATTTCTATAGTGCTTTGCCAGATAATTTGGACATCAGTGTCAAGTTAGCAATGGTACATGTTGTCTTTTCTCATGTAACTTCAGGTCTGTCTGGTTGTTAACATACTGAGTAATTCAGGATTGTAACCTAGATGATGTGACTATTGTTATGAGGCTCTGGATTCTGTTTAAATCCTGTGGTAAATGTTGTTGATATTTTTGTTTTAGCAGGCAATCAACCTGGTTAGGGTCAGGCTGCAAGTTTCAGTCAGCCACCTGTGGTTTGTGGTTTCAATGTCAGTTCCATTTTCAAAGTCTTCACAGTTTTATTCAAATCTGTCTCATATGTGTGCTGCTCATGGCTAGTCTGAGTCCTGGGCAGTGATCACTCTGTTCAGTGCTCAGTCTTTGGTATGACATTTATGACCAGAATCATACATGCATTCCTCAGGAATGATATCAGAAGTTCATAAGCAATTTTATCAGGTAACTTCCAAAGCTTCTCCCTCTAAATATGCTACCAGTTCCCTGGGGCTCCCCTTTGATCCACTCTCTTTAATGCTGGGGCTTTATTTACCTCATTTTGCCCCATACTAACCATAACTGCCCCCCACCCATGGCAGGGCTGAGTGTTGGGAGGTCAGCGACAGTCTATAAAGCAGTGGGATGATCTCACCTTCTTGATACTACCCCTCCTCTGATTGGAAAGTTTTCTTCCCTCAGAGTTTTTGGTGCTTGGGGGTCTTGCAGCTACTAGGAGACTCTTTGACCCTGAGCCGGAAAACTCTGGAACCTCCATGCCAATACCCAGAAACTCATTGTTGGCTACCTTAAACCCGTGTTGAGGAATACTAGAGGGGTAAAAAAGTTTACTCACCACTGTTTAGGTGGTACTTTGAATCCTGGCTCCCTTCCCTGATGTCCTCAAAAAACTGTTACATGCATTTTGTCTAGTCTTAATAGCCGCATTCAGTGTAGAACCAGAGTGGAATGTGCTTATACTCCCTCTTACCCAGAACTGAAATCCTTATTTAAAAATTTGTAGTTAAAAACAGCAATAGTAATGGAGACTCTTATGCATAAAAATAAATTTGACATGTAAGTGGTTGCAATTTCAGACTAACATTTTCTTAAAACTTTCCATAGAAATGTAGCCTAAGGAAAATTTCATGTTGTAGTCACTTTAAAATTTCACTATACCAAAAGCAAGTCAGGGTGCTTGCTGTGTTAGCTTCCTAGTCACAGATCACAGAAAAGCTACTCTAGCTGATTTAAGATGAAAAATGCTTACAAAACTAGTATAATATGAAGACAAAAGTATCCCAATCAGAAACGAAAGTGAGGACATTACTACCAACCTTAGAAAAATAAGCATTATAAAAGAATATTATGAACAATTGTATACCAAAAAATGAGATAATACAAATTCCTAGAGACAAATTACCAAAACTAAATCAAGAAGAAAAAGAAAATCTGAACAGTTATAACAAGTAAAGAGATTAAATCAGTAATAAAAACTCTCCCAACAAAAACAAAAACAGAAAAGTCCAGGGAGAGAAAAAGCCCATCCAGAAAGAAAAATGTGAACTTGACCTTACTTCACATCATACATGAAAACAATTCAAGGTAGATTATAAACCAAAGTGAAATGATAAAATTTTGGGAGATAATGAAAAATGACTTAATGATTTTGGGGTATAGAAAATTTTCTTGAGCAGAATAAAAAAAGCACTAACCATAAAGAAAAGTTGCTAAATTTGAGTACCTTGTAATTAACATTTATTTATTAAAAAGATTCTACAGAAAGATTGATAAAACAAGCCACAATATTTTATCATTTAAACAGGCAATTCCATTAAAACATAAATAAATGATCAAACATAACAACCAAGAGTTCAGTCAAGTAACCCTTATAGGTTTCAAGTTCCCTTTCAATTGCAGAGCTCAAAGTTTGTAGAAAACAGTCAACAATCTAACATTCTCTTGTATTAATTTGTAATATTCATTATCAAATGCAAAAGTTAATTTATCAAATGAGCAATACATGACCTATTAATATGTATTAATATTTTAAAGCCATACTTTGCAAAGAACACAATAGATGGTATGAGAGCTAATATGTTCAAACATTTTATAAATAAATTATTCCTTTTTCATTTATATGATACCAATCACAACACTGGTAAGGAACTGGTTTTATTAGGAACAGAATTGAACCTTACTACACTGAAAAGGAAACACATTACAATGCAATTATCCATGTGGTTATCATTTAGAGCCCTGGCTTCACTAAAATAATCATTACTAGTAAATAAACCTCAACAAAACCAGTGCACTGCTTTATGTCAGTAGATGCATTAGCTTCATTGTAGCTGGTGGGCAAAGGCAATTCGATGAGACTGTCCAGAGGTAACACATTACACAGTAAAATGTCTTTTCATTCTTTGCATCATCAGGTAAATATAGGGAAAGTTAGCAGCTTATCTTAAATGTGCCAGTTTAGATCAATAAAAACTATAGATATAAAATTTTAAAGTTATTATTTCAAAATCAGTAATGGAATGCAACAAATGTTATTGTGGCCTTCATCAAAGGATTCTATGATTTTCATATGTAACTACCAAAAAGAATTGTCTCAGGTGTAGAGTATTAGTCATTAATTTTTTTTTAGGTAACTTAATTCTTCATGCTTAAAACTTTTTAAAATGTTCTTCAGCAGGCAGTATGTGGGGAATTTCCATACTTCCCCCATTATTATGCTGTGAACCTAAAACTGCTATAAAAAAATATTTTAAAAAAAGGCCCTGGCTGGTAGCACAGTGGTTAAGGTGCCGGCCTGCGAACCCAAAGGTCGCAGGTTCGATTCCCCAGGCAGGGCACATAACAAGGTTGCAAACCAGGTCTCCAGTCAGGTCTGTGGCTGGAGGCAGGTGAAAAGCAACCATACATGGATGTCTCTCTCCCTCTCTGCCTCTCTCCCTTCCCCTCTTTCTAAAAATAGTGAAATAAAATCTTAAAATATATATATATATATATATATATATTTTTTTTTTTTAAAAAGAGGATCCAGTCAAGATAGTGGTGTTGGCAGACATGGCTCACCTCGTCACACAACCACATAAAAATTACAACTAAAATGTGGAATAGCCATCAGCCAGAACCATCAGAAATCAAACTGAATGGAAGTCTGACAACTATGAAAGTTAAGAAACCACATCCATCAACATGGGTAGGAGGGACACAGATGCAGAATGGCTGGTCTCTCAACCAAGTGTGGTAGATAAAAATTCAGGATGAATATCTCAAGAGCAAGGAGTCCCAGCCCCACACCAGGACCCTGAGCCCAGGGTTCCAATGTCATGCAGATAAGTCCCCACAACTTCTGGCTGTTCCCCAGTGGGGATTGAGTCAGTAGAAGAAACTGCTGAAGCCCCAAGCAGTTCCTCTTAAGGAACCCACATATAGACTCACCTACTCAGATGCACTCCCTCTGAGCTCCAGCACCAGGGTAGCAGCTAGAAAGGCATCAATGGTTTTCAGGGAGAAATGGAAGTGCCTGGTATCAAGGCAAGCAAAGGCCATTGTGCCTTTCCTAAACTCTCCCCATCCCAGAGCTGACAAGTCTGAGACTCCATCAACCTGCCTTACAGTGTTTGACCCACCTTGGAGATCCCCAGAGACTGCTCCCTATCCAACTTATGGACCCACCCAAGCTGATTTTCCATATGAATGGTTGGTCTTGGCTTATACTTCACAGTTTCCTAAATCCTATCAAATAAGCAACAGCTGCCTCAGTGAGCCCCAGGACCAGCTCTAGCAGCAGCCAGCTTAGATCCACAGCTGAGCTTCACCTGGGAATCTCCAAGCCTGAATAAGTAGCAGCCATCTCAGATTGCTTTATAGCTCAGGCAGGATGGCCCCAGGCAAAACACAAGTGGAGGCTGACCTTGGCCCCCACCACCCAGAAAAAGCTAGGGCCAGCACATCCAGTGGACAGCTGCACACCACATTGGAGCACAACTACCCTGCCCCTGCACAGCTGATTTTTCATGGAGGGTGGAGGTTGGTGGTCAGTCATTACATCTAGTCCTTGCAGCTGACTGGCCTGGGTAAATCTCTCCCATTGATCTGCCAACAGCAACCAAGGCTCAACTACAAGAAGAGGGTGTACTCAGCCCATGTGAAGGGTGCACCTCGAGTACCCAACTTGTGTGATAGGGAAGGCTGTGCCACTGGACCCCACAGGACACCTACTACATTAGGCCCTCCTATGAAGACATGGAGTCAAAGCAGCTCTAGACAATAAACAGAAACAAACCCAGGGAGGCTGCCAAATTGAGGCAGCAAAGAAATATGGCCCAAATGTAGGGACAGAAAACCCTAGAAAAAGAACTAAACAAAAATGGAGATAGCCAACCTATCAGATGCAGAGTTCAAAACAGCAGTGATAAGGATGCTCAGAGAAATGACTGAGTACAGCCACAAAATAAAGGAAAAAGTGAGGGTTATTCAAAGTGAAATAAAGAGAAATATACAAGGGACCAACGGTAATGAAAAGGAAGCTAGGATTCAAAACAATGATTTGGGACAAAAGGAAGAAAGAAACATTTGCCTGGAACAAAAAGAAAAATAAGAATCGAAAAAATCCAAAGAGAGATTAGGGACTTCTGTGACAACTTTAAACATTCCAACATCTGAGCCATAGGGGTGCCAGACGAAGAGGAAGAGCAAGAAATTGAAAACTAGTTTGAAAAATTAATGAAAGAAAACTTCCCTAATTTAGTGAAGGAAATAGACATACAAGTCCAGGCAGCACAGAGTCCCAAACAAGTTGGACCCAAAGAGGACCACACCAAGACACATCATAATTAAAAACGCCAAAGGTAAAAGATGAAGGGAGAATCTTAAAAGCAACAAGAGAAAAGCAGTTACCTACAATGGAGTTCCCATAAGAGTGTCCGCTGATTTTTCAAAAGAAACTTTGCAGGCAAGAAGGAGCTGGCAAGAAGTATTCAGAGTGATGAAAAGTGAGAAACGACAACCAAGATTACTCTACCCAGCAAAGCTAAAATTTAGAATAGAAGTGCAGATAAAGTGCTTCCCAGACATGGTAAAGCTAAAGGAGTTCGTCACTACTAAACCATAATTACATGAAATGTTAAAGGAACTTATTTAAGAAAAAGAAGATGATCAAAACTATGAACATTAAAATGGTAACAAACACAATTATCAACAACTGAATCTAAAAAATGAAAACCAAAACAAAATAAGCAAACAACCAGAACAGGAAAAGAATTATAGGTATGGGGATCATTTGGAGGGTTATCAGCTGGAAGGAGGAAAGGGGAGAAAGGGGGAAATGGTGCAGGGATCAAGAAGCATAATTTGTAGGAACAAAATAGACAGGGGGATGTCAAGAATAATACAGGAAAGGGTGAAGCCAAAGAACTTACGTACATGACCCATGGAAATGAACTAAATTGGGGGGATTGCTGGAGGCAAGGAGGGAACTGGGTAGAGGGAGTCAAAGGGGAAAAAATTTAAACAACTATAACAGCATAATTAATAACATATACTTTAAAAATAAAGAGAGCTAGAGAACACTCCTCTTTTAGTGACATTCACTTCTTACCACTTATTGCCTGCAGCTTGCTCATGTGGCCATACTTAGATAGCTACATCAGCAGCCAAGAAATGTAACTTTAATCTCCACTGTCATGTGCCTAACAGGAAGAGAAAAGAAATCTCTGGGGATAATTAAGTTTTCTACTGTGCCGTTGAACAACTTTGGTCAAATGACTATCTCTTCATCCCCCATACAAAAGAGAGTGCAAAGAAGGATGAATAAGTGGGGAAATGAAAGATGAAGTTCTTGCAATGCAATGTTAGAATCTATTCCATCATTTTTATCTCATATACAGTACTGTTATATACCTAATGCTTAATTTTTTTTCTAATATTAAAAAATAAATTATTGTTTGGATGAATTCAAAAGAAACGTTTTTTTCACATATTGGAAACTGAAGATCCTTATAACATTCACAACCTATGTATTATTGCCAAGCATCATACTAAGCATCGTATGACCATTATCTATCACAATTTTATTTAGAAGTACAGCCATTATAATCCTTCGAAGATGACCAAATTAGGCTTAGATAAGTTAACTCAAAAACCAGCTGAAGCTGAGGTCCAAAGTAAATGTTTTTTTTTTGTTTGTTTGTTTTTTTAAATAGGCAGTTGAAATCAAAGTCTAAATAGAGAAAACATTTGGTGACCCATTAGGGAAGGCATGTCATATATTTTAAGTTGTCATTGACAGAGAAAACAAACCATAACTAAAAATATGATACATTGACATGCCAAGGAATCGAAATCCAATCGAATGTCTGAAATTAGTAAAAATTATTGAATGCTGTTAAGAATGAGCCTAATATTATATATTGGTCCAATGGAAAGGTGATATTGGAGAAAACTGATGAGGCCCCAGAATTGCTAAAGTCTTTATAAAGAAGCAACACTCAGAATGCAGATATTTTAAAATAAATTAGGTCCAGTGGTGACACATTTCAACAGAGAGCAGTGAGAGTAAATCAATGCTTGTTGCTTAATAAGCTATTGATTTTATCAAACTGTGCCTTAGTTCTTTTGTAAATGTATAAAACAGTACAACCTAAACTAATAATACAGAAGCATGCAAAATTTAAAATGAAAGCCTATTTTGTCTTTACTCCTTTTCTATGTCCTAATCCCTAGAACTAATCAATGTTGGAAATTTGATGTGTATGCTCCCAGGCTTTCTATATGTATGTATGCAAATATACGTGTGTGTGTATAGAGATTTACATTTACACACACTTATGTTTCAGTCCAACAGAACCACACTATATGCGTTGTCTGTAGTCAACTATAATAAAGTACAACTTGTTACATAAACCACCATTTTAAAACTAAACAGAAACGTTACCTTATAATGTGGATAAGTTTCTGTCTCTCTACTCAACTAGTCTGTCAACTTTAATGCCTATACTAGTCTTTTAATTACAGTAGTGTTTAGTAAGGTTTAATATTTGAAGGCAACTGTTTTTCACAGTATTTAAGCTATTCTCTATAGTTTATATATTCTTGGAGGGTTTGTCTCTTCCATATGAACTTTTCCACATTGATGTTTCTCTCTCTCTCCTTTCCTTTCTAAAAAGCAATGGAAAAAAAAAAAAAAATGTCCTCAGCTTTAGCCCTGGCTGGTGGTACAGTGGATAAGGCGCAGGCCTGAGAACCCAAAGGCTGCTGGTTCCCAGCCAGGGCACATAACCAGGTAGCAAGCCAGGTCTCCAGCCAGATCTGTGGCTGGAGGCAGGTGAAAGGCAACCATACATTGATGTCTCTCTCTCTCTCTCTGCCTCTATCCCTTCCCCTCTCTCTGAAAATAACAAATAAAATCTTTTAAAAAAATGTCCTCAGATGAGGTTAAAGAAAGAAGATATTGAGGACCTCTTTATGTTCTTGGCCATTATGAATACATGTTTTTGCCATTTTAAAAATAAGATTGTGTCATCTTTTTCGTTGTTGAGTTGTAAGAGTTTTATATTGTATACCCTGGATACTGGTCCCTTGTAGATATATCGTTTGCAAATATTCTTTTCTATTTATTGTATTTTCACATTTTGATTATGTCCTTTGGGACACAAAGGCTTTAATTTTGAGGGAATCCACTTTACCTGTTTTGTTGTTGTTATTATTATTGCCTGTGCTTTTGATGTAATATCTAATAATACATTGCCAAATCTAAGCTTATGAAGATTTACTACTATTTTATTCTAAGAGGTTTTTTTGGTCTTAGTTACTATATTTAGTGAATTAATAAATTTTGAGTTAATTTTTGTATAGTGTGTGAATAGGGTTACAACTTCATTCTTTTGTATGTAATATCAAGTTGTCTGAAAATTATTTGTTGAAGAGACTTCTCTTTTCCTATTGAATGGTCCCAGTACTCTTGTCAAAATTTGCTTAGTCAATAACATCAAAGGCACAGGAAACAAAAGAAAGAAACAGATAAATAGAATTACATCAAAAATTTTTAATTTTGTCCATCATAAGAAACTAACAACACAATAAAAAGGCAACCCATAGAGTGGAAGAACGTATTTGCAAATCACATATCTGAAAAAGAGTAAATATCAGGAATATGTAAAAAAAAATCTTGTATAATAACAATAAACAAACAACCCAATTACAAAATGAGCAAAGGACTTGAATAGACACTTTTCAAAAGAAGATAAAAAATAAGCAAGAAGTACATGAAAAGATGCTCAGCATTACTAATCATTAAAGAAATACAACTCAAAATCACAGCGAGATAACAACCTAATATTTATTAGGATACCTACCTACTGTAAAAAAGAAAGCAAATTAACAAGTGTCAACAAGGATGTGGAAAAATTGGAAACTTCATGCACTGTTGGTGGAATATAAAATGGACAGTCACTATGAAAAGTGTTTGGTGCTTCCTTAAAAAAATAAAAATAGAATTACCACATGATTCAGCAATTCCATGTTTGGGAATATAAATATGGTTGAAAGCAGGATTTAAAAAAAATATCTGTGTATACATGTTCATAGCAGCATTAATCACAGTCGCAAAAAGGTGGAAGCAACCCAAGGGTCCATAAATAAATGAATAAGCAAAAATATAGTAAAGTAAATCCTAACTTTGTGTTGATAGGTTCTGCTACTGTAAGCAAAATGATGTGTAACAAAACAAATGTACCAAAGGCTAACTGATGTAACAGTATATAAAATAATGTCGAATGAAACAATGTTAGTTGAGGAAATGCTGTCTATACATATAATGCAATATTGTTCATTTTTAAAAAGGAATGAAACTGACCCATGCTACCACATGCATGAATCTTGAAGACACTATGCTAAGTAAAATGTCAGTCTGAAAACAACAAATAATATATGATTCCACTTATAGAAGGCACTTAGAGTAGTCATAACCATAAAGACAGAAAGTATAAAGGTGGTTGCCAGGGGATTAGGGATAAGCAATAATGAGGAATTATTGTTTAATGGGTATTGAGTTTCAAGTTTTTGCAAGATGGACAGTTCTGGTTCCTCAACAATGTAAACATGTGTAACATCATTGATCCATGCAGCTTAAAATGGTAGAGATGGTAAATTTTATGTGTATTTTGTCATACATTTTTAAAGTATATTTTATTAATTATGCTTTTGCAGTTGTCCCAAATTATTTTCTCTTTGCCATACATTTTTAAAAGTCAGTACACCTGGCTGGTAGCACAGTGGATAAGGTGCTGGCCTGTGAACCCAAAGGTCGCAGGTTCAATTCCCCAGCCAGGGCACATAACCAGGTTGCAAGCCAGGTCTCCAGCCAGATCTGTGGCTGGAGGCAGGTGAAAGGCAACCATTAAAATACAAACAATAAAATACATTGATGTTTCTCTGTTTCTCTCCCTCTCTGCCTTTCTCCCTTCCTCTCTTTCTGGAAATAATAAATAAAATCTTAAAAAAAAAAAAAAAAGTCAGTACGGTAGTTATTTTCGGAGAGGTAGAAAGGGGCTTTGATGAGAAAGGGGCAGACCTATTTACTGTCATTTACCCCAGTAGTATAATTTTCATGGGAATTGGGGAGTTAGGCAAAACCATCCATTTAACCTATTGTATAAACTAATAAAAAGGGGCTTGAAGAGCTTTGGTAACATCCTTAAAGTTAGTGAATTCATACAGAATAAGAAAAAGAGCTCACAACTCAGGTAGTCTAAGTCTGTTCTGAGGTGGCTTTCTGTCCAGCCAGGGCCAGTTAGGTCGGAGCTTAGCTTGATGATAACCTCAAAAGAAGTCGGAAGTTGGCCTTTGATTGAAAAAAGGGAAGATCACTGGCCGTTCTCATGTCTTCATATATCTTTTCCCAGGAGCAGTGACAAAGGGGCTTCAGCAAACGAATAGGTCCACCCTTTGCCCGTAGGAAACAGAATACATGCTGTGCAGTTTGCCTTTGGTGCCTAAATAGACTACCAGTGAATAAACAGATTCAAACTCTCTATTTCGAAATTTGGAGCTGTAGAATAAAACCTCACAAGTTCGAAGCTGATTATGTCTAGATGTTAAGTCTATTCTTGCTGCCAAATGACAAAACAAAATAGTGATGATCATCGAATTTGCACCAATGCAGGTTTTATGCTTACTTATTCATGAGTGCTCCACTGATTTTCCCCAACTCATAAAAGGTTTATAAGAATACAAGAGGGAACATACTGAAAAGTTTTAAAATATTTAGTAATTAAATGGCAAGTTTTCAAATTAGGCTAGAAAATTAAAGTCATCTTTCTTGTTCAATGCAACAAACCTGTGTTAGGATTTTGAAGTAGCTTGTTGCTTAAAACAATTCAGAATCCCTGTTTACGTATTTAGAATCTCCTTCCCTTATACGGGATACGGAAAACAGTGAATATCTTTCTAAATCTACATAAAGCAAACCTTTGTTGGAATGTCATTTCCTCTCATTTCTCCATGTCAAGCTTACCTAGTTAGCCATTCTCTAATCTTGTATGAATAGTTATTGTGAGAAGCACCTGACCATTGAGATGACTGTCAGTTAACTCCTTGAAGACAGTTGCAGGGTTTTTAAAAAATAGTTTATTGTTTATTATATATTTCTCTGTTATCCCCCTTCTGCCCTCTTCCACTTCCACCCACTCGCATCTCCCGGACAATCAACCACCCTGTTGTCCGTGTCCATGAGTCATTTTTCTTTTTGGCTCTGTCCCTCCGCCCCCTAAGCCCCTCCCTCAGAGTTGTCAGCCTACTCAATGTCTATGCGTCTGTCTCTATTTTGCTTGTTAGTTCAGTTTGTTCATTAGATCCCACATAGGAAGGAAAACATATGGTACTTATCTTTCTCTGACTGGCTTATTTCACTTAGCATCACATTTTCCAGGTCCATCCATGCTGTCTGTCGCAAAGTGTTAAAACAACTATGGTACATTTGCACAATGGAATACTACTCAAATGTAAGAAAGAGTAAGTTTTTACCCTTTGCTACAGCTGCAGGTTTTCAGTTCATTCCTTCCAGTACAGAGAGCAGTGGTTCTCAACCTTGGCTGCATGTAAGAACCAATGGTGATGGTTGAGTTTCCATGTCATTTTGACTGGGCCATGGTGCCCAGCTATTTGGTTCAACACTGTGGGTGTGTCTGTGAGGATGTCTGTAGTTTAGATGATCTTTTGATCAGTACATTGAATAAAGCAGATTGTTCTCCCCAAAGTGGGTGAGCCTCATTTAGTCTGTTGAAGGCCTGAATAGAATAAAAGGCTGAGTAAGAAAGAAGTCATTTTCTCTGCCTGCCTCAGAACTTGTATATTGGCTGTCTCCTTTCTTCATACTTTGTCTCAGCCTGGAACTAACTCATTGGCCCTCCTGGTTCTTTGGCTTTGGACTAATGTTGGAATAATATCAGCTCTCTTGAGTCTTCAGCTTGCCAACTGTAGACCTTGGACTTCTCTGCCTCCGTAATTATTGTGTGAGCCATTTCCTTATTAAAAATCTCTCTCTCGTACCCTGGCTGGTAGCACAGTGAATAAGGCACCAGCCTGTGAACTCAAAAGTCGCAGGTTCGATTCCCAGCCAGGGCAAATAACCAGGTTGCAAGCCAGATCTCCAGCCATGTCTGTGGCTGAAGGCAGGTGAAAGGCAACCATACATTGATTTCTCTCTCCCTTCCTCTCTCTCTGAATATAATAAAATAAAAGTCTTAAAAAAAAAAAAAGCTGGCCCTGGCTGGTAGCACAGTGGATAAGGCGCTAGCCTGTGAACCTAAAGGTCCCAGGTTCTATTCCCCAGCCAGGGCACATAACAAGGTTGCAAACCAGGTCTCCAGTCAGGTCTGTGGCTGGAGGCAGGTGAAACGCAACCATACATTGATGTCTCTCTCCCTCTCTGCCTCTCTCCCTTCCCCTCTTTCTAAAAATAATGAAATAAAATCTTTTTTTAAAAAAAAATCTCTCTCTCTCTCTCTCTCTCTCTCTCTCTCTGTCTGTCTCTCATATATGGTGAAGGTGGCATTAGTTGGTGAAGAGAGACAGATTCTTCAAATAAATTATGTTCAGGTAACTTACACCAAAATAAATTATGCACACAGCAAAATTTGTTAATAAAAATTACTTCTCAAGGTACAAAGTGCTGTTTTAAAATCTACATTAAGATTTTACAAATAAAAATTACTTCTTAAGGTACAAAGTGCTGTTTTAAAATCTACATTAAGTTTTTACAATTCACTAAGAAAAGATGAGCACCACAAATAGAATATGAGATATGATATGAAAAGTCATTTTATATATAAATGTAGTAAGAGTAAAAGTAAACGCTCATCCAGTGCAAACTTTAAAAGATAAAAGTAGCCCTAGCCAGTGTGGTTCAGTTGGTTGGAGCATCATCCTGTAGACCAAAATGTCGCAGGTTTGATACCTGGTCAGGGTGCGTGCCTAAGTTGCAGGTTCAGTTTCTGATCAGGGCACATGAACTGATTGATGTTTCTCTCTCACATTGATGCTTCTCTCCCTTTCTCTCTCCCTCTTTTCTCTTGTTAAAAATCAATAAATAGGTCCTCAGGTAAGGATAAAAAATATTTAATAAATAAAAATAAAATTATTAAAATATAATAAAGTAAAAAATGCAAGAAGATATTATTTTTCACTTACAATTTTAACAAAGATTTAAGTTTGTTTAGCTCTGGCTGGTGGCATAGTGGATAAGGTGCTGGCCTGAGAACTCAAAGGTCACTGGTTCAATTCCCAGCCAGGGCACATAATCAGGTTGCAAGCCAGGTCTCCAGCCAGGTCTGTAGCTGGAGGCAGGTGAAAGGCAACCATACATTGATGTTTCTCCTCCTCTCTGCCTCTCTCCCTTACCCACTCTCTAAAAACAATAAATAAAATCTTTAAAAAAAAAAGTTTGTTTAATCTTACCCCTGTTGGCAAGAGGTAGAGGTACAGGTGCTCTCATAACCTGGAGATAGAAATTTAAATTACTTGTAACTGATGTAGCAAAATTTGGCTATATAAATAATTCTTGTCAGATTTATTGAGGTATGATTTACATACAATAGAACTTATTCTTTTAAAGTATTAACTTTAATGAGTTTTGACAAACACATAGTCATATAACCACCACTACAATTACAATTTTCATTTTCATTATACCCCAAATTTCCCTCCTGCTTCCTTGAAATAAATCTCTTTCCTTCATCCCCAGCCCTTGGCAATCATATTTTCTGGCCCTATGTAGTTTTGCTTTTTGTAAAGTACTATTGCCTTTTATATTCAGTTTTTCTCATCTATCATAATGCTTTTAGCTGTTGTGTACATCAGTAATTCATTCCTTTTTACTGCTGAGTAAGTAGTATATATGCAACAGCTGGGATAAATCCCCAGAGAATCATTCTGAGTGAGAAAAGCTACCCCCAAAGGTTACATAATATACACTTCTAGTCATATAATATTTTTGAAATGAATTCTAGAAATGGAGAACTAATTAGTGTTTTGTTAGGAGGGAAGGATTAGGGAGGAAATGGATGAAGCTACGAAAGGGCAACATGAGGAGTTTTTGTGGTAGTAGAAACATTCTGTATTTTGACTATATTAAAGTTAATATCTTGGTTTTGGTAGTATAGTTTTGCAAGCTGTTACTATTGGGGGAAAACTGAGTAAAGGCTACATAGGATCTCTGTCTTATTTTTGCAACTGCATTTGAACCTTCAGTTGTCTCAAGATAAGAAATTTAGCTTAAGAAAAAGATAAATATACACCTATAATGATACATACTTCCCACTCTTAGATATTTATCTAAGAGAATTGAAAGCATTGGCTATAGTATAAAGACTTATACTAGGTCTGTCCCAAAAGTATTGGCTGCACAGACTGTTTTGATTATATTGACATTGGCTCTATACTTTCAGGACAGACCTCGTACCTGACTGTCTATAGCAGTCTTATTTGTAATATCCTAAAGGCAGAAACAACTCAAATCTCCTTCAACAGGTGAGTGAATAAACATATCCAAGCAACAGAATACTGCTCAACAATAAAAAGAACTGAACTTTTGGTACATGCAACAGTATGATGAATCTCAATATAGTTAGTCTGAGTCAAAGAGGTTAAACAAATAGAAAATTCTAGAAATTCACAGTAATCTGTCATCCCAGAAAAAAGATGAGATGACTTCATAGTTTCATTTAAATGATTATCAGATTGTATGCTTTAAATGTGTGCTGTTTATTGCACGTCAAATTGTGATTTAATAACACTGTAAAAACAATCATTCTGTTTTAAACTTGTTTAAAACATTTTTGTTTTAAACTTCTCTAATAGTATGAGCTTTGGAGTTGGAAGGCCTTGAATGGGGTCCCTTTTTCATCATTTATTAGCTATGTGACTTTAGGGAAATTAAAATCAGTTTTCATCATCTATAAAATGGATGCAGAAGAAGTACCTATCTCAAAATATTGTCCAGGGGATTGAATCTGTAGTAATGCAGCATTTGATTCACTGCCTATCAACAGGTAAGTGCTCACCAGTGCTCACTACTTTTACCACTATTAGCGCATAGTAACTACTGAAAGGTAGGGAGGGACCATGTTTTATCCATCTTTGTATTCCCCCTAACTGTTGGGCCAAGTACACTCTGAATCTTTAACAAATTTAATTGGGTAAGATGGCTTATTCCTACAGTACACCAGAGCACCTTTATCATTTCTCAGCATTTGAACATTTGGGCCATATCCAGGTTGGGTTTTTTTTTTGTTTTCTTTTTCTTTTTTAAGATTTTATTTATTATTTTCAGAGAGAGGGACAGGGAGAGAGGCAGAGAGGGAGAGAAACATCAATGCATGGTTGCCTTTCACCTGCCTCCAACTACAGAGCTGGGTGGAGACCTGGCTTGCAACCTGGTTATGTACTCTGGCTGGGAATCTCCCTCTCCCTCCCTGCCTCCCTCTCTTCCCCTCTCTCTAAAAATAATAAATAAAATTTTTAAATCTTTTTAAAAATTACTTTTACTAACTTAATAGGTCCGAGAGTTGTGTAGGTTCTGGATCTGCACCCTAGCTTACCACAGATGGCCCCTCTCAGACCCCTTAAGAAGTATAAAATAGGAGACTCAGCAACTCTGTGATGGTCTGTGTTCCTAACCAAAATCTCTGACTCCATCTTTGCTTCGTCTGATGACCTGACCTGGGTAGTCAACTCTGTGGATGTTCTCCACCCTTTTCACTGGAATCCTGGAACCAACACTGAGGTAAGCTGTGGCTCTCTTCAACATTCTGGGGCCTCCTCTAGCCCTTGCCCCTCACTGTAGTGAGGAGATGCAGGGAAGCAGAGGGCAAGCAAGAAACAGAGCAGAAGAAGGTTCTCATGATTCCTTTACTCTTCCCACCAAAGGTTTTATCTCCCAGTCTTGACATACGTAATGAATGAAACATTGTTACTGCATAGCTACCATTTATCCTGTTCCCACCCATGGGAGGTACAGAAAGATGGTGCATACTTTTGAAAATGCTTATTAATAAGAAGAACACCACTGCCATTATATGAGTTGCACACAGCTTTAAGGTCAAGGGAACCACCTCTTGTATTTTTTCTTGCTGTAGGGAAATTGGTCAAAGGGAAAGAAAGGCATGGAGGCCCCTGATCTCAATAATTTTAAGTGATCCCTAGGCTACCAAATGCTACCCAAATGTTCCTCAATTCTGAAATGACTGGTGAAAATATTGTTTTTGCAATTTAAAATATGTTAGTTACATTTTTATTCTTCACGCATCGCATATGTAATTTATGATCTGTTGTGATTCTCTGTACGAACAGCATGTTTATAAAAATTTCTTTGGGTCTTCAGCATAAGTTTTCTGTTTTAACATACAATGGAGGGTTATAGTTTTATATATATGTATACTCATTTCTCTGTCAGAAAGAGTTAATAACATGTTGTCTTTTATGCACTTTAAGAAGCAAGAATATTGCTAAATACCACTAGACCCTCTGTGAAACAACAGGAAAGACAAGGCCAAGATTCGCTGGCTTTGCTGACACTACAGCAGTGAAGCTGAGAAGGGTTGGCACTTCAAGAGTAATCTCCTTGGGGGCCTCCCATAGGCCAGTTTGCAAATAATTAACACTCAAGTTACAGGGCCGCTTGGCCTAACCTGCACAATATCAGCTCATGTGACACTTAATAACAGTGTAATTATGCAGCCTTTTAACCTTTTCAAATGCAGCTTCACTTTGAGATAAGAAAAATGACAAATCTACATATATTTTTCGTATGAAATTTGCATAAAGCTGAGGAGTTGTATCTGCCATGAATTAATATTTATAATGTTTCATTAGGAACCAGATTGGCTGCAATTTTACTGATTCACTTACTTCTTTTGTATATCCATGCCATACCTTATTTTGCCTTTGTAATTTTCCACTTTATTTTAAACTACACATGAAATTTACTAAGTGATTCTGCAATCAGATAGGTTCCTCCTCTGAAAAATGAAAGGAGAGTAAAATAGATTATATTCAAATCGTTCTTTAAGCCGAACCTCAACATGTCAAAAAGATGATACCAGAGCAGTTATGGCTGCCATTGGGAGAAGAAGGGGTTTTTCTTCCAGGGAGAACTTTGGGTATCCTTCCCTTCACTCTGCAAGGACGCTAGGAAATCTAGTACAGACAAAGCAAAAGAAAACAAAATACTTACTAGAACTAGGAAGTAAAGTCACATGATATAAGATCAAGATAGCAATCCAATAACTTTAAGAGAACGCTATTTACAATAGTATGTTAAAGAATGAAAATCTTAGTAATCAAGTTATGAAAAGGGCAAGACCTATACACAGAAAACTATAAAACCTGTTGAAAGACATGGAACGCCTAAATAAATCAAAATTTCTTTTTAAAACAAAAAATGTTTCAAAACAAATTTGTATGGTGATTTTGTAGCAAAAGATACATACGTAGATATATATAAGATACATATAAAATAGTCAGCAGTAGTTAGGTCTGGTTTTTGCATTTTTCCAATAAAAATTTTAAGAGAAAAATTGACATTCTAATATTAAAATCTTTTTCCCAACTGACTGTTAATTGAAAGGAAACTACCAGTTAGTTAAAGGTGGAAGTAGGAGAAGTATGCGGTCTGAACATGTTTCACCTTTTAAAGGAAGGTGAGAAACCCCTCCTGGAGGCAGGAGTGTTCTTCACCTGCAAACACGTCTTTGACTGTTTGAATCTGTGGTCATCTGTTATCCCTGTGAAAGAAAACCCCTGGGATTTTCCACTGAGTCAAAGGAGAATGATTATGATGAGCTAAGATGTGTTTTCAGAATAACTAAAGGTCTAGAGGAGAATTAAGCAAAATGACCATAGAGAAAAGTCAAGAAGAGCGTTACAATCTGAGGAACGTTTGCTCAGGCAGAGCTGAAAAGGAATGTGGGTGAAGTAGGAAGATCAGTAATCCCCCAAACGGAGGCTTAGCAGAGAAATCTGTGGAGTGAAAAATACCAAAATATTGTGAAATTGTTCCTAACATTTGCTCCAACTGTCTCCCTGTATGAAGCACAAAGCTCCAGATGTTCCTCTGCTGCAGACGTCACATCTGTTTATTGGCACCACAGTGCACCCTGTTGGGAAAAGCAGTACTGGTGGAGACTAGCGAATCAGGAAAGGAAGAGGAAGTACTGCTTTGCAAAACTTGGCGAAGAACATATGCATGCAATATTTTCTTTTCAAGTTTACAAGAACCTTGTGTAGTCAACATCATTCTGCTTTACAGACATGAAGAGAAAGGCGTTTGATCATGTGTGGCCATGTTGACGAGCGTCAGTCAGGTCTGAGCCAAGCCCTGATTCACCATGTCCATAAGTGCTCCCTCACTTGGGATGAACAATTCAATTTAGGTGAGTCAAGATAGCTCATTCAAGTGCGACGAGTCATCTGTTTGGCGTTGTTATTAGTAAAAGATGTTATAAAGTATATCGCTTACTTGGCCAGCGATGCCAGAGATACACTTATCTCTTAAGATCCGGGAGCAGAAACACTCCATTCTTCAAATGAAAAAAATGACAAGTAGTATTTTTAAATGCAGGGCCATTGCATCTCCAGCACTAATGGAATTAAATACACTGAGCTGCATAAGCAGGGGACACCACATCCAACTGGCCTGAAATGCTGAGGAAATCAAAGTATTACATGTGACTTAGAGATATACAAAGATAACTCTCAGAGGGGAAGCCTTTAGCAGGTTTATACAAGGCCTAGAACTTGATTTTCTGTTTTTGTTTTATAGCAAAGTTGTTGATCACCAAGAAAGATTACCTGCTTACAGAGTGAAGGGGGAAAAAAGCAACCAATTGCATTACATCAGAAGTATCATTGGGGGGCAATAATAACTAATAGGAGTAATGAGTGATTTACTTCAAGTTCCAACAAAGAATTTTTATGAGAACATTTTCATTCGTTCTTCCTTCTTGTTTTCCAATGCTAGGCCCTGGTCAGTATGAGAGAAACAGTAAGTAGGTTATGGTCTTTCTCCCACAGAATTTGCAGCCCAGTGAGGATGAACAACACACAGATGACAACTACATTGAAGTGATGTGCTTTATAAGGGCAGGATCAGCAAAGGGCTAGGGGACCCAGAAGAAGGAGAAAGGCATTTCTTGCAAAAAAAAAAAAAAAAAAAAAAACAAACCGTGGGTGGCTGTTAAAGCACCCAGGGCCAGAGGCAGCCCGAGTCCCTGGAATGGCTGCCAACATAGCAGCTGCAGAGCCACAGTTCCGGTCGTAGCAACAGTCAGAAAGCAAGATAAAGGTAGGACAGGCGGCTCCAGTGTTGTGGTTAACAGGTGCTGAAGCAAGTAGGAAGAAAATGTAAGATCAAGCTACAGCTAAGTTTTGAGAGGTAAGCATTCTACTAAATACATAAAGAAATAACATATCGCTTCTCGGCCTTTTTGGCTAAGATCAAGTGAAGAAATAACATAAGCAGGCAATGTTGGTATTTCACTGAAGTTCAAATTCATGTTCAAATGATCAGGATCCCACGATTTTTCCTATGGGTGTTTTAAGCCTTGATACTTGCTTTGATTTGGAAAGGATGGAAGTGTTGAGAGTCAAATGTTTGAAAGTGAAAGAGGAGATTCTGAAAGAAAGTGGCTGGAGTTTTGATCAGCACCCGTGATGTCCTTGCCTACTAATTCCTCATGCTCTTTTCTTCTTCTCATAAAAATTGCAATGCACCCTGACTGGTGTGGCTCAGCCGGGTGTTGTCCCAAAAAGCAAAAGGTCACCAGCCTGGACTGTGGGTTGGGGTGCAGTTAAGAGGCAACCAATTGATGTTTCTCTCTCACATCAATGTTTCTCACCCTCTTTTTCTCTCCTCTCCACCCCCCCCCTTTTTTTTTTAACTTTTTTTGTTTATTATTTTTAGAGAGAGGGGAAGGGAGAGAGGCAGAGAGGGAGAGAAACATCAATATATGGTTGCCTTTCACCTGCCTCCTGGCTTGCAACCTGGTTATGTGCCCTGGCTGGGAATTGAACCAGTGACCTTTGGGTTTCATAGGCCAGTGCCTTATCCACTGTGCCACCATCCAGGGCCTCCCCTTCCCCTTTCTTTATACATTAGTAAATAAAATCTTTTAAAAATTGTAATGTCTGCTGTGGACACAACATTGAGCATACAACATGATCAAACACCATCACAACTCTCTGGGAATTCAATCCTGATGGCAGGCAGCACTCAGACAACCCAAATACAAGGCAATCAATGTGTAAGCCAGATGCTGGAAACAGCTCGGGAATTGACTGATGTACTAGATATCAAAGTGAACAACACCTCTGAGCTTGGTTCTAAAAGATGGCCTATTTTCGAATGAAAAAGGGTGGTGAAGAGCTTTCCAAAGAGAGCAAACAGCTAGAGCCTACATGTGAAGGCACAGAATTGCATGAAATGTTCCAGAAAGGTGACTAGGTTTAAGTAAAGATTGGAGCGGCAGGAGATGGGCTGGAAAGGTAGGTTGGGACAGCTATATAGAAAAGAGTAAATAAATAATTGCATTAAAGGTGTACAGCATGATGGTCTGATTTACATATACTGTGAAATGATGACCACAATAGATTTAGTTAACACCCCTCATCTCCTAATAAAAAGAAAAGAAAAACATTTTCTCCTTGCAACGAGAACTCTCAGGACTTACTCTCTTCACAACTTTCCTGTGTAGGAGGTATGTCCCGAAAGTATTGAGCCAATGTCAATATAATTAATACAGTTTGCCAGTTGCTACTTTCAGGACAGACCTTGTATCATACAGCAGTGTTAGCCATAGTCACTGTACTGTGCATTGCATCCCTAGTACTTACAACTGGAAGTTTGTACCTTTTGACCACCTTTCTCCAATTCTCTCTTTTCCCATATCCACCTCTGGTAACTATGAATCTTTCTCTATGAGTTTGGAGGGATTGTCTTTTGTTGTTTTGTTGCACATTCCACATTCATGTGAGATCATATAATATTTGTCTTTCTCTGACTTATTTTACTCAGCATAATGCCCTCAAGGTCCATCCACACTGTTGCAAGTGGGTGGACGCAGGTTGTTTCCATTGTTTAGGCTGTTGTAAATAGTGCTGCTATTAACATGGTACCGCTACCTTTTTGAGGTGATGTTTTTATTTGTTTTGGATATATATCCAGCAGTGAAGTTGCTGGATCATATGGTAGTTGTACTTCCACTCTGTTTGAAGAACCTTTACACTGTTCCTTTAACTGGTGTAGCGGCTGCTCCAGTTTCAACCCCCACCCACTGCACAAGGGCTCCCCTTTCCCTCTCTTCTCACCAGCATTTATCTCTTGACTTTTTGATGATGTCCATTTCAGCTTCTGTCTCCTTTCTGCCTTCCCTCCAACCTTCCCAAGAATACCCAGTCTCCAGGTTTCTTCCTGGCTTCTTTTGCTTTGGTAACTCGACAGAGTCTGACAGCAAGAGACTCCCTTCCTCAAAGCTTTTGCTCCAAGCTCAAATGAATCTCATGGATACATGAAAAACATATGTTCAAGGTTTTACACAGGTTGATTTTTGGATTTGGCAAGTACATGACATATGCTTGTGTATGTATTTATGAAGATTTCGGGGGAGGAGGGTAGCAGATACTTGGGGGGCGACAGGAGTCATCCCGGGGATTCACCCATGACAGAGCATGAGGAGTGGGCCGCACCTACCACTGCTGCCTTGTTGATTGGTTGACTGGTGTAGTTGGGGTCCTATCACCTGTCATCCATTGGCGGGCAGCTACGTTTGATTAGAGCTTCAATATACAAGATTCACATGTTGAAATACTTATAATTATTACCTGTTATAGATGTAACAGGTAAATTATTTAAACTAGCAAAACCACCACACCACAGACTTCATTCATAAAGTCCCACTGTATCTGTAGGCTTCCTGCCTTAAGAATAACTGATATTTATTGGGATGCATTGAATAAGTTAAAAAGAGAAAAGACAAATTGACAAGGCTATATACTCTATGATGGTTTTGTTGCCAGAACTGATCAATGACCTACAAGTAGAAGCATAATATTCTATGAAATGAAGGGTGCTTCCTGGCCCTGCTATTCTGTCTTTTATGCACAGCCTATTATAGGAGGTATAGATTTCTAATATTGTATATTCACCATGTTCTATGTGGATGTTCTAGAAGATATTGGCACAAAGAGGGTGTTTAATATTATCAGTATGGCTAGGGAAATGTAAGTCTTTCAACATAAGAAAAAACCTGCATTGAGGTAGTTAAGGAAAAGCCGTTTGCCTTGAGTACGTATAGTCTAAGCCTCTTACAGCCTCTGGTGGCAGCATTGGGAGGCAGAAGTAAGAGATGATACTAATAAGCGCTGATCTTCCAGATGCAGAATGCTGGGCTAAGGGTTGACTATAAAAGGCTTTGCCAGCCAAGGATTAAGGCTGACACTCAAATTAAAATGTAAGATCTTCTGTCTCTGTGTGTCTCTCTCTCAGATTTATTTTTATTGTTGACACAATTACAGATATCCCCATTTTCCTCTCCTTTGCCCAGATCCTCCCTTCCTAACATGGCCGTCACCACACTGTTGTCTATGCCTATGAGTTATGTATACATGTATGCTCTTTTGACTTAATCCCTTCACCTTCTTTCATCTAGTGCCCTCCCTCTGACAGCTCTCAGTCTGTCCCATGTGTGCATGCCTCTGTTTTTATTTTGTTCATTAGTTTATTTTGTTCATTAGATTCCACATATACGTGAGATCACATGCTATTTATTGGTCTTTTCCTGGCTGGCTAATTGCACAAGCTCTTTCCTCCCCACAAGGAAACAGAGGCCTATGACTCTCTTTTCTGATTCTACTGAGGGTCTTAAGCTTCATGAACAAAGGGAAATGGAAGCTTTCTTTCAAACCAACATCATAAACAGGTCATCGGGAACTCCTCTACACCTACATCTCCCAGGAAAGGCAAAAAGAGTAACATGCTCCCAAGACCCTCCAGGGGACAAGGGTGTCACAAAGCAGGGTGGGTATATTGTACCACCCTCACTACAAGTATCATAATCTAGGCTTTAGCTGCAAGGGAATGTTTCAAGCTTCTCATAGCCAAAGACGGTGAGCTACCTCCATACAGCCACAGGAAACGATTGTTGGAGGCTGGTGGAGTGGAGTCTGGAGAATTTTGAGCATTATCTCTTCTTCTGAGCTGTACTCCTCCCCCAGTTGGAGAGTTGCTATTGCAAAGCAGGTCTCCCCATTGCCTCGGGTAATGGAAAATCCAAACGGAGGGGCCACGGAAGCATTATCCATCTGCAGCTTGGGCAGGCCTTTTGCACACCGGCACAGGGCTCAATGAGCAGCAAGAGGCCTGTTTGAGCTCAGTTTATGTTTGCTGCGTTCCAAAACTGAGGTGAAATCTGGTCTCAGGTCCCTGAGGTCTAACTAACGCAGTAATGAACTGAGACAGCCTGATGGGTGATATTTCTACCCAATTCCCAGACTGATCTGTTCTGTGAAGATATTTTCTAAGTTGAAAATGGAGTAAATGTAACGGGCCCCACTCAAAAATGACAAATCTTGTGGTAAAATCATCAGTAAATGAATTGAGCTGATGGTGGTCTTAAAATACTCCTCTGGTCCTAAAGTTATATTCAAGAGTCTTATTGTCAAGGAAACATGATAGGTTTATTAAATACCCTGTAGGATAATGCTCTTTAAGTGCCTGCCTTATCTAATGCAATTTTTTCATTTAATCTGAGTTGTATGTATGCTACGGCAGCTTCAAAACATCTGGGCACAACAATTTTTTTTTTCTTTCCTGCACCTGCAAGGGTAAGTACACACATAAACAAAAAAGAAATTAAATCTTCCGCAGAGCTGGGGAAAAAAAAGAAGCCAACCAGCCATGAAGCTCAAGGGAGCCGTATGACAAGTGCTGAGCTGTAAACAAGCTTGAGAGGGATTTAATTCTTGTGACAAGTGCCAGTGGTGGCATCTCACATGGACTCAGCATATGCACACATTTCAAAGAAGAGCCACACAGGACTTAATGCAAATAGAAAAGGGGAAAGAAAAGAAAAGAAAAACGCTCAGTGCATCAGCTTCTCCTCATCTATAAATAGCCAAGCAAATCAGGATGAGCCAGTGTTGTAATTATCTTGATTTTCAGAATTTTTGCCACTCAGAAGAGATTTTTAAAGTCTCCTCCCCGCTCTTTATAATTATAGCTGCTGTTCCAACCTCTGCCAAGGGCTGGTGGTTGCAATGTGATACTCGCCAGGTGGCTGCTCTGCAGCAGAGAAAATTACCAAGTTTCCTTGGTTGGTCCGGTGTTGTCACTTAGGATCCACATCAAAACTTCCAAGGGCAGCCATTCATCATCTTCTGACAGCCACTTCTTCACTTTTGCTTCTAACTTCTCGGCGCTGGCGCTGTGGGGCCCTCTTGCACTTGAGTGAATGGCACAACTAGGACTGCAGAGTCGCTGTGTTCCACTCGGCGTAGAATCACACACACCTATGTCAGGAGAGGGTTAGCCCGAGTCTGGTGGCGGCCCTTAGCGAAGCGCTCCCAAATGTGAAATGCCATGTTTGCTGCGCCCTGTTCTCTCGGTAGGTTCAAGAGCCGGAAGTCAGGAGAGGGGAGTGGGGAGTGGTTCTCCAACGCAGACAGGTGAGACTGTAGTAACCCCCGGCGCACGCCACGTGCTGTGCATGTCGCAGCATCAAAATACAGTTGCTGCACTTGGATTTTCCTTGAACCCCAAGTACCATTTAGGTTGGGGTTCAACTAATGAGACTTTTTCATTTTCTGTAAACTGAAGTTTTGGCAGTTTCCCATCATTCCTTTTTGCAGAGTTAAAGCCATGTTTAACAATGGCTTGTCTTGTTGCTCAGATCGCCGGAGAATAACAGCCAGGCGTTCTGCTGGTGTGGTTTGAGTGTCTAGCACCGTTGGCGAGGTGACCTGGTCGGAAGTACTGGAGACGCAGGCCTAAGCACCGCTCCCTGCTGGATTCTGATAATGGCACCCGGAGGGCCGAGTTTCGGCTTTGTGGAACTTCAGTCATGTTGATAATAGGATCCTCTGTGCACTTCTGTAATATCTCTGTGTAGTCAGTAGTGTGATGAGAGGATGAAGAATCTGCACTTAGAAAGTAAGTGGAAGCCATTCCAGGCACTTTGCAAATGGCTAACACTGGCCGCAAGTCTATAAGCTGTATTAATTACATGTTTTGCATAAAATTGCCAAAAGCACGGTCATGTATATATAGCCGTAGAAGACCTTGAAAGATAAATCTACGTATTGTGCTTTTTATCTGTGAATGGGAACGCCATGCTGGTGGGCAGCTGCCATGGAGGGCCCAGTGGGGATGTACCCCTGAGAGCCGCCTGGCTTTGGTAGCCTGCAGATCTGGCTTGTGGTTGCATATGGCAATGAAATGCTGTTTCATATTAGAAAAAACATCTGTTACGTAGAGCTGAAATAAATTTTGCATTTTCTTTAAACACACACACACACATACACATACACCCAGACAGGTGGGATGAGAGACTCTGCTAGTTGTCTGCCTCATATCTTTTTCCTACGTCAAGAGCGAGTAAACTAAGATCTGCATGCTAAATCCAGCCTGCCGCTCATTTTTGTACACGTGTTACTGGAGCACAGCCTCCCGCGTGTACTTTACTGCCTGTGGCTGCTCGCTTGCCACACAGGTAGAACCGGCCAGTTGCAGCTGATGCCTTCTGGCCCGCAAAGCCTAAGATATTTACCATTCAGCCTTCCACGGAAAGGTTTGCTGATCCCTGTCTTACGTGAATGGAACCCCATTTTTACTGGACAGCCATGTGCCAGTTTCTCACAGCGAGGGGTAGCCTTGGGATCCAGTTCTGCCTAATGAGATGCAAGAGACAGTGAGCTCAGTGGGGCCTTCAGCAAAGCTATTGTTTGTGTAGATTGTCAGGGGAAAGCTCTCTGAATCTCCTTCTGCAAAAGTCTCCTACCTTTGTGGTATATACATCCTTAAATATATTGGCTAACCTAGTGGTCATTAGTAGCAGATTGTGATGACGGCAACTCTGTGATTTAGCAGGTTCACTCAATTGAATTTAGGATGTATGAAGAGGTGGAACCTGTCAGAATACTCTCCAATATTCGAAGCCTTTCTTTTTATCCCATTTATGGGGAGGTAAAAACCATTCAGGAGTGATGCCCGTAGCTCTCCCCACTGTCCTTCCTTCTCTTTTCCCTGCTCTCCTTCCTTCTCCCTGCTGCAGTTTCTAGGCTTGAAACTGAAGGGAAGGGCTAGTGAGAGATTAGGAGAGTGGAGGGAGTAGAGTGGTAATAGAAAAACCACAGCAATTTCTCCTGTTTCATCTTACCCTGATCAAACTACATCCATTCATGGTCTTTTCTCAAAATGTGATCATTGCAGTAACAAAATCAGTCCATGCCAGATGGTAGCTTCAATGGGGACAATACTACCAAAATCATCCCACAGTCCCTCACCCTCACTTTCTTCCCTGGCCTCAGTATGATAGCAAAGCTTATAGAAGAACATTTTAAGTGGATGTTGAAATTCCTAATCTTTTCTCATAAAATCTAAACAAAATCCAAAGAGAATATGCAGTAAAAGTTTTTATGAAAAATAACTTGCCTAATATGTCCCTCCTTAAAATGTTAAAAAGTCTACACTCAAATAGGATCTCACCTTGTGCAAAACCCATGTTGATTTTTAAGATACAAAGAGGGTAAAGATCTGGAGTTGAATTCCTATAAGTACTTACTAGTAGAAAATTTTCTTCATTTTTAAGCCAAAAGGAACCTTATAAAAGCATCCAATGTGGCCATTTGCATAAATGCTTTTAACTCACAGACATCAGGAAAGCATAAACATGCTTTTAATTTTGGTATTCAGTTTAAACATTATTCAGTCTTCTAATGCTATCTTGGTTTGATTGTGAATGATCTGTAGTTGGTTTAATTCTTCATGGTTTTGTCTACAAATTATTTTAGACCCTGGCTGTCATGTTTGTGAAGTTTGGAACCAAGCACATGTGGCTAAATAAGTCAAGAAATATGATCAGGATCTATAAGGCACTTGATGCTTTAAATAATCATATTTCCACCATTTAAAGCCACCATTTTATCTTCTTTCTGCTTTTGTGAGTGACATCAGATCACCATCCTCCCTCATCAGAAGTGGCTCTAAAACGCAAGCACAGGCACTGACACTGGAGTCTCCTCAGCATGCATCTCTGAAAATACCAATGGCCTAGCTGTGTTCTCAAGTTAAAATGAAATAAAACACTCTAGGAAGGAAAGATCTGGATCAGGATGACAAATATAAACAGACTGTTTACTTGAAAAAGTATCTAGGAACTTGGAAAAGCACTAGAACTTGCATCACTGTGAAAGGCACATGTTCCCTTTCAATATAGGCAGAACTGCAAATGTGCGATATTGCACATCAGGTTACCAATAAATTAATTTTTAGTTCATGAAAAGGGAGATTATGTGGGTGGACTTGTGAGAGGGCTTATGGAAGGTGACTCCTAGGTAAATCTAAAGGCAGGCAGCCTCTAGGAACTGAGGGCAAATCCTGGCCAACAGCCAGCAAAACAGGACCCTCGGACCCTCAGTCTTACAGCTGCAAGGAAATAAATCCTGAAAATAATCAGAATGAAGTTGAAAGAGGCCTCCACCTCCAGATAAGACACAACCCTAGCCAACACCTTGATTTCATCCCTGTAAACTCCTGAGCAAAGAAACCAGTTTTCCCATGACAGGACTCCTGATCCATGGACACTATGACATAATAAACATGTGTTGTTTTAATCTGCTAAGTTTGGGGGTAGTTATGTAGCAATAGAAAACAAATACAATCACAATGCCAAAATCCACCTCTGATAACTTTCATGTGATGGCAGCTCCATATTCCATTGTAGGGAATAGATGTCTTTCTTTAAAACTCTCCTTCTGGGATGGATGGTCTGTTGGCTCGATGTTGTACTTGACACAAATCATGGAAAAGTTCATAAGGATGGCTTGAACAGCAGTAAATTTTATTCATTCATTCATCAAGTCATCCATTCAAAAAATACTTGAGCACCTACCATATGCCAGACATACTTTCAGGCACTGTTTTGTAGGGTGGTATTCTCCCCCTACTAGTTCCCTATTTTCTCCTGTGTATACTATTTTCACCCTTTTCTGTACTTGGGGAGGCTGAATTTGATAAACTTCTCTGTAGGGCTTTTGTGTACTTGGATTCAGTGAATTGAATAAACTAGCAAGAGGATAAAAGCATGTAAGTGGAGTGCAGTCAGGAGACTTATTTCCTTAGATTTTTCCCCAGTGGGTTTCTTTGAGTTAGCTAGTTGCATCCTCCTCTCTTACTGATGTTCACTGCCTAACCCTCCCCTTGCCCCAGTCCCAGTGCTCAGAGCGCTCAGTGTTGCTACCCTCTACCCCCTGCTCTTTCCCTGTTGGTACACCTAACCCTGGCCACACCTTGTAAACAGTTTCCTTATCAGACTCTTCATTTCTTTGGTATTTGACTGGTCTTTCCTACCAAGACCTTGAGGATATAGCACTAATAATCCCCCTGAATATTTGGTATTTGGAATGACTAGATTCTAGTCTCAGTTCACCCTCTACCTAACTTCAGGAACACTGTTTCCTTATCTGTGCAATAAGAAGAAAAGGTTTAACTAATCTCTAACATTTCTATCACATTATGTGATATTAGAGGAACTATAATTTTTTATCTGTGACTGTGGTAAGCTTCTTGGCCTAGCTGCAGCAGTGGAGGGTGCATCTTCTCTGCAATCTGAGAGAACTCTGAGTTGCCACTTCCATAGCTCATTCTGAATATGTTCAAGGGGAAATAAAGAAATTTTGGAAATCTTGCCTTGAGAAAATCACCTGGTTTTGGATCTAACAATTTTCCACAAAATTATACTTTGAATATCGAAAGGTAGGTATTCACTTGTCACTCTCTTTATTTGTCTTTTTGAGACACCAACACCAGCAAACGCACAGGAGGCCTCTAGAGGAAGTGCAAGATTAGGAGGAAAGTCTTGTACTCGGAAGAAAATGAGAAAGGTACGTTAATATTTTTTCTAAATTCTACCCTTGTTACAAGTGAAAGAAGCAGCAAAGTAAGGTAGCTGTATACAATACACCAGAAAAGCAGCCTCACTCTTAAATAGTTGTTTTATTTTTTAATTCAAATCAGTATTGATCATTCACCTGACACAGCAGGTGATGCTCAAAATAACTCTGGTTATTATGCTATATAACTATCCAATATAGCCTCAAAAGTTTAAGTTTCCTACAAAAGGATGTCAAAGCTCATGCTGGTGGCTCCAAAGGTCTTCTCAAAGAGAGAATGTGGAGCAGAGGAAAGGGTTTATTATACGTTAGGGTCCTACAGACCACATTGCCATCTCTGCTTTGCCCACAGCTGCTATGGAATCACTGCCTATTTCTTTATTGTTTCTATGTCTAATATTCCTTATTTCTAAAATTAGCTTTATAATATTTAATGTAAACACAACTGCCTAGAACAGAGCCTAATATGTATATAGGACATGCTCAATAAATGGACTTTGACAGCTAAAGCTATGATCAATAGAAGTCTAAACTATCTTTAATTCAGTCACAGTAGGGGATAGTCACAAATCTGTTTTGTAAACTCTATGTTCTTGTAAAGAGTTTTTAGTGAGTTGAATTGAATGTGGATTGAATTGGACAGTGCCTACATAAATCTCTTCCACCTTACACCATGTCTCTTCACTCCTTATAGGTGACCTCCAATAGTGAAAAGTAGTAACACATTGGTTTGTACTGAATTTTGACTACAGTTTGTAATAAGAATTGTATATAGTTGTTTTAAATTTTTTCCTTTTCTTTTTTATTTTTGCCTCTTCACTTCTTAAATCATAATTCTTGGTTGGCAAAGAATAAACACACCAGCAGAACAAACCACTTTAATTGACCAAACTGACATTTAGACCTTACTGTTCATGTCAAGAAAAAAGTAGGTTTCAGGTATGTAAAAGAAATTCAATGGCTATAAGGGTTAGTTCCATTTGTCCCTTTTGCAACAGGCAAGATGAACATATGCCCATCCCTCAGCTGCCCCCAGTCAATTTTTTGGTTTCATTCTCAATAATACTGGGAAATGCATTTTTAAGTTAGGTCACATAATAAGTAGATTCAGAAATGTTTAAAGGTCAATACCAATTGTTACAATACATTTCCTACAACAAATTCACACCAGAAAATAATTAGGTCCATTGCCGATGCTGGATCTTACTCCACTGATTCCTATTATCTCTAGGGGTGGGGGTGGGGGACAGACTCAATGTTATTGCCTGGAGATTGTTTTGTGGATTGTGGTTTCTTAATTCTCATGAGAGAGTTCAAATGGCCCCAGCTGCTGGGTTTATCAAAGTGTAGCTGCAGACATCTGTACTGTGATTCCTAATGTTTTTGATATTCTCTATGCTTACTTAAGCATAATGTGACTGACCTTCAGCCTAATCAGTTTTTTACATTGGGAGTTTATTGGGGATACTGGAGGTGGGATTCGAGTGAGTTTCA
The DNA here is from genome assembly GCA_004026585.1 of Noctilio leporinus. Classification (NCBI taxonomy): domain Eukaryota; kingdom Metazoa; phylum Chordata; class Mammalia; order Chiroptera; family Noctilionidae; genus Noctilio; species Noctilio leporinus. The sequence continues at coordinate 52,403 of PVIW01005209.1, read as the reverse complement.
TGGTGAAAATTCCAGCATAGAGGTGAAAAGATGTCTTTGAGGAAACCCTTTAGCTATGAAAATGAGAAAGTAGACAAACGAGAAGAAAAATTATACCCACAAAAGCTACCCAAGTAAACACTTCATAATAAGAATGGAAGGAGTATGGAAAACAGGAAATAAATTTGAGAAATGGATAATACATCCTTGGTCCATCCCAAGCCCATTCTCTTTCCTCTGATGCTCTATGCTCGTCTGCTAGCTGCCTGCGCCTGGCCAGGTGACCCCTTCCCTAACCTCTCCTTCCTAGCTGCCATTTCCTTCAACCCCATTAAGATGCATGTACTTCTGGATCCATGGCCCAGGTAACAGTGTTGCTTAACATGGTGATCTGATAGTGGGCATAAATATGTTGCTTTCTGCAAGGCACTATTTTTAAAGTCTACAGTGAGATTTTGGGGGAGCTGGGACTTAACCGATTCTTTTTTTTAAGTATATTTTATTGATTATGCTGTTACAGTTTAAATTTTTTCCCTTTGTCCCCCTCTCCCCAGTACCCACTCCTCTCCAGCAATACTCCCCCTAGTTCACGTCCATGGGTCGTGCACGTAAGTTCTTTGGCTTCATCCTTTCCTACGCTATTCTTAACATCCCCCTGTCTATTTTGTTCCTGCCAATTATGCTTCCCGATCCCTGAACCATTTTCCCCATATCCCCCTTTTCCTCCCCAGCTGATAACCCTCAAGATGATACCCATATCTATGATTCTGTTCCAGTTCTGGTTGTTGTTTGCTTAGTTTGTTTTTGCTTTCATTTTTTAGATTTAGTTGTTGATAGTTGTGAATCTGACATTTTAATGTTTATAGTTTTTATCTTCTTTCTCTTAAGTAAGTCCCTTTACCATTTCATATAATAAGGACTTGGTGATGATGAACTCCTTTAGCTTTACCTTGTCTGGGAAGCACCTGATCTGCCCTTCCATTCTAAATGAGAGCTTTGCTGGATAGAGTAATCTTGGTTGTAGGTCCTTGCTTTTCATCACTTTGAATACTTTTTGCCAACCCTTTCATACCTGCAACGTTTCTTTTGAGAAATCAGCTGATAGTCTTATGGGAACTTCTTTGTAAGTAACTTTTTTTCTCTTTCTGCTTTTTTTTTTTTTTAAGATTTTATTTTGAGAGAGAAGGGGGAAGGGAGAGAGGGAGAGAGACATTAATGTATGGTTGCCTTTTACCTGCCTCCAGCTACAGACCTGGCTGGAGACCTGGCTTGCAACCTGATTATGTGCCCTGGCTGGGAATTGAACCAGCAACCTTTGGGTTCTCAGGCCAGCGCTTTATCCACTGGGCCACTAGCCAGGGCTTCTTTCTGCTTTTAAGATTCTTTCTTTATCTCTAACTTTTGGCATTTTAATTATGATGTGTCTTGGTGTGATACTTTTTGGATTCAACTTATTTGGGACTTTCTGTGCTTCCTGAACTTGAATGTTTATTTCCTTTGTCAATTTAGGGGGTTTTCTTTCATTATTTTTTCAAATAAGTTTTTAGTTTCTTGCTCTTCCTCTTCTCCTGCTGGCACCCCTATGATTCAGATGTTGGTACATTTAAAGTTGTCCCAGAGGTTCCTAGTCCCCTCATTTTTTCCTATTCTTGTTTCTTCTTTCTGTTCAGATGAATGTTTATTTCTTCCTTTTGTTCCAAATCATTGATTTGAATGCTGGCTTCCTTCCCATCACTGTTGGTTTCCTATATATTTTTCTTAATTCCACTTTGTATAACCTCCACTTCTTCCTTTATGTTGTGGCCATACTCAATCATTTCTCTGAGCATCCTGATCACCAGTGTTTTTAACTGCATAGATTGGCTATCTCCCTTTCATTTAGTTCTTTTTCTGGGGTTTTGTTCTGTTCTTTCATCTGGGTCATGTTTTTTGCCTCTTCAATTTGGCTGCCTTCCTGTGTTTGTTTCTATGTGTATTAGATGGAGCTGCTTTGACTCCATGTCTTGGTGGTATGGCCTAATATAGTAGGCGTCCTGTAGGGTCCAATGACACAGCCTACCCTATCACCCAAGCTGGGTACTTAGGGTGCACCCTTCATGTGGGCTAAGTACACCATCCTCTTGTAGTTCAGCCTTGGTTGCTGTTGGCAGATTGATGGGAGGGATTTTCCTAGGCCAGTCAGCTGCAAGGATTGGTTGTTACCCCTGACCACCAACCTCCACCTTAGGATCAGCTGTGCAGGGGCAGGGTGGTGGTGCTCCCATGTGGTCTGTAGCTGTCCACTGGTTGTGCTCATCCTCGTGTTTCCTGGGTGGTGCAGGCCAAGGTCAGCCCCACCTGTGTTTTGCCTGGGACCACCCTGCCTGGGCTGTAAAGCCATCTGAGAAGGCTGCCACTTGTGCTGGGCTTGGAGGCTGGCTGCTGCTAGTACTGGGCCTTCAGCTCACTGCGGAGCCTGAGCTGAAATCAGCCAGTCATATAGGAAAGCGTGTGTGGGTTCTTGAACTGGGTGGGGCAGAGTCTCTGGGGATGCTCGAAGGCCAGTCAAACAGTTAGCCAGGTTGATGGAGTCCCAGACAAGGCACCAGCCTGCTGCTCTGAGAGGAGGGCCCAGAAAAAAGACAATGGTTTCTGCTTGCCCTGATGCCAGACACTTCAGTTGTACCTTGTATACCACTGGTACCTTTCAAGCTGACACCCTGGTGCTGGAGCCCAGAGAGTGTGAGTCTGAGCCAGTGAGTCCATATGTGGATTCTTTAAGAGGAACTCCAGGAGTTTCTTCCACTGACTCAATCCAAGCTAGTTTTTGCAACCAGAATTCGTGGGACTTATGTCTTCCTGGCACTGGATCCCTGGGCCGGGAGTTCTGGTGTGGGAATGAGACTGCTTGCTCCTGAGATATCCCTCTTAAATTTTTATCCACCACACTTGGGTGAGAGACTAGTCCATTCTGTGTCTTCACCTCTCCTACCCATCTTGATGGATGTGGTTTCTTTGATTCTGTAGTTGTCAGACTTCCATTCAGCTTGATTTCTGACAGTTCTGGCTAATCTGCCCAATTCTAATAGAGAGAAAGTCAATCATTTGAGGGGATCATCGTGGGCAAGAAGCTACACTGAAAGATCAGAGCCCCTCAAGTCATACCTGCTTAATCTAAGTGATGAGCCAGCCCAGGTCCTGCATCATCAGAACACCAAGCTGAAGTTTGATAGGTTAAATGTGTAAGACTGAAGGAAGATGGCAGGGTTGGAGGGCACATAGAAGATGGCAGTCACAGCATTTATTTCCACTAAGGGAAATAAAGTGGTCAAAGATGCTAGAGCGTTGTCTCCCCACAACGTTCTATTTATAGAGTAGTAGAGATGGAATTCCACAAAGAAGAGAGGAGGTGGCAGAAACATTGACACACGTTGGAACTTTCCTACACCCTCAGCTTCACAATCCTTCCTCTCTCACTGCTCTCAGTTCTTGTAACACTACACAATGGTGTTTTTCTAACACTTTTTAAATGAGATTTGCTGGCAGAAAGATAGATGCTCATTAAGAATCTCTACAAATTCCCACAACTGAGCATGCATTTGTTCTTTAATTGTTGTTAGTGTAATGAAAACATTAGTTCTCTTCTTCTGACAGGTTGTTAATTCTGAGACTTCCAAGTACGTAATAATGTTATCAGCAAATAATGATGCAATTGAGTCTCTTCCCTTCTAATACTTTTACTTTTTATTAATTTTTTATTGCACCTGCCAGGATTTCCAAAATTATGTTGAACAATAGTGATGATAGCTATTTCCTTCTTCCTGATTTTCTTAAAATGGCTGTCTTTGAAGTATTTCTAGTAAGTATGACGTTTGCTGCAGATGATAATATAGAACTTCCGTCTATTCCTAATTCTGTCAGAGTTTGTATTTTTCATTACAAATAGTTGATTTCTTCAAATGCCTTTTAGGCTTCTATGAGGTAATTGTGTAATTTTCCTCTTTTAGTACATTAATATGATAGTTTATATGGACAGGTTTTCTGTTATAAAATTATTCTTCATTCCTAGGATGAATTTTATTACTTTACATTATTTAAAAACACTACTAGATGCAGTTAGCTATTGAGGGCTTTTTTTTTTTTTTTTTTTTAGGATTTCATACACATTTTTATAAATAAGATGGGTATAATTTTCTTTTATTACCATATTTTATATTGGAATCCAGGTGTTACTGACTTTGTAAAATGAGTTGAGAAACTTTTGCTTTCTTTCTATTTTCTGGAACGACTTGCATATGGTAAGAATTGTGTATTTCTAAAATATTTAGGAGAACTTAACTTGTATAACAGTCTGGGGATGGAATATTTTAATTCTTTTTATGAAAAGGTGAATTCTTTCATTGTTTTTCTGATTTCATTAGTGGTTTTGGTTTGTTCATATTTAGATTTCATATTGCATCATTTTTGGCCTTTGTATACTTTTATAGACATTGATTCCTTTTGTCTAGGTTTCAAATATGTCAGTCTATATGTATGTGAGTGTATAATTTTATTTATTTATTTTAAAAGATTTTATTGAGCATTGCAAAAATGGCAGAGGGAAAACAACGAAAAAAGATCCCTTTGGTTCCAGAAAATCTCCTGAAAAAGAGGAAAGCTTATCAGGCCCTCAAGGCCACCCAGGCAAAGCAGGCACTTTGGGAAAAGAAGGAGAGGAAAGGAAAAGATATCAGGTTTAAGCGGCTGGAATGGTTCCTACACAATGCCTGGCGGCAAAAGCGTGACAAGGTACGCCTCAGATGACTGGAAGTGAAACCTCATGGTTTGGAGGTGCCAGATGAACATTCCTTGGCCTTTGTTGTACGCATCCAGAGGATTAATGGAGTAAGTGTAATGGTACAGAGGACCATTGCAAGGCTTCGCCTGAGGAAGATTTTTAGTGGTGTCTTTGTCAAAGTGACCCCCTGAACCATAAAAACACTGCGTACAGTGGAACCTTACGTGGCCTGGGGATTTCCAAATCTGAAGTCTGTCCAACTCATCTTGAAACGTGGACAAGCCAAGGTTAAGAATAAAATCATCCCTTTGACAGACAATACAGTGATTGAGGAGCACCTGGGGAAGTATGGTGTCATTTGCTTAGAAGACCTCATTTATGAAATTGCCTTCCCCGAGAAGAACTTCCAGGTGATCTCAGGGTTCTTATGCCCTTTCCAGCTCTCTGTGGCTCGTCACGCTACCAAAAATAGAGTAGGCTTCCTCAAGGAGATGGGCTTACCTGGCTATCGAGGTGAACGCATCAATCAGCTCATCCGACAGCTGAACGAAACCCAGAATACCTGAAAGCACAATGCCTTGAAAGCATGTGGTTTTGTTTTGTTTTTTGGAATTATCCAGCATCTTCAAAGAAGATTATTTTCTGCTATATCGTAAGGAATTAGAGGTGAAGAGGCAGTGAAAAGATGGTGATATTCCTGCAGACACTTCTCATCACAGCCCAATTCCAAAGGAAAGAATGGTCCAGTGTGTTCCACATTGGGCATGGCTGCCACCTTTGAAAAATCAGCAAAGGACTCATGCCATGCAGGAGGGGTCCTGCTTTGTCCCATCTTCTGTCCAGGGCTTTAATGTTGAATGGATACCCAAGCATGAAGACCAAGCCCAGAGGCATACTTGAATCTGGGGGTTCCTAAGGTCTTGTTTTGGAAAGAACCTGAAATACATTGAGAAGAGCACAGAAACTGCTCAGTTGTGTCTGTTGTGAGTCCATGTTCCAACTTTTCAGTGACAGCTTTGCAGGCTCTCAAGCTTGGCTGGCTCAAAATGTATCTAGTAGCTTCTTGACCATCGCTCAGGATTTTAGCCTCTCTTGGATCTGTGAGAAGGGAAGGACCATTTTTCCCAGGAAAACATGCATACGTTCTAGTTTTTGCTTGGAAGCTTAGGGTGCTCATAGACTTCTCAGAGACCAATGCACCTTCTGTGAGAAAGTCCTGCACTATCAAGATCGGTTACCCAAGCCCTAACCTTGTTAATCTGGTTCCACATCCTGTGGAAGACTAAAGTTTTTTTCCCTTCAAGCTAATGGGTGTTCTCTATTAATACAGTGGTAGAGTATAAGGCCCTATACCATCTTCAGCTTCACCATTTATGTCTGCTGGGCTTTAAGGTGGAATTTTCTGGTTTCTCTAATGATAAATAAGTCTTTTGTATAAAGATCTAAATCCCTGGCTGGTATGGTTTAGTGGATTGAGTGCCAGCCTAGGAACCAATGAGTCTCCAATTCCCAGGCAGGGCACATGCCTGAGTTGCAGGCTGGGTCCCTGGTTGGGGGTACATGGGAGGTAACCAATTGATATTTCTCTCCCTTCCCTCTCTAAAAATAAATAAAATCTTTAAAAAAGAAAAGTCCAAGTCACGGTGAGGGTGGAGGTGGAACAGGGCATGGTAATGGGAAACAGTAATAAAATGAATTATTTTTAAAAAGCAAAGGAAATCTTAAGAATTATGCATGTGTTTGAAAGTCATGTTTGCATTTTATGGAATTAAAGAGTTTATTTTGGCATTTTTAACATCAGGAGGCTTTTCAATAAAGCAACCCTATAAACATGAAAAAAAAAGATTTTATTTATTATTTCCAGAGAGAGGGTACGGGAGAGAGGCAGAGAGGGAGAGAGACATCAATGCATGGTTGCCTTTCACCTGCCTCCAGCTACAGATCTGGCTGGAAACCTGGCTTGCAACCTGGTTATGTGCCCTGACTGGGAATTGAATCAGTGATCTTTGGGTTCACAGCCTGGTGCCTTATTCACTGTGCCACCAGTCAGGGCTACATATAATTTTAAATATCTAATGTTTCCTTCATTTTGTTTCTTTCCAATTGCTCTCTTTTGTTCCCCGTTATCATTCTTGTCAGAAGGGTATCTGTTTCATTGATTAAAAAAAGAATACAGGTCTTGCTTTAACTAAATTTCTGTATTTTTTCAGTGTTGCTGTTCAGTATTTTATTGACTTCTTGTCTTATGTTTATTATTTTCTTCCTACGTATTTGTTTGGGCTTTTGCTGGTATTCAATTTCCAATTTCCTAAGGTAAGAACATAACATTGGTTTTAAGTAATTCTTTTTTGATAAATGTTTATTAAATCTATAAATTTTATTCTATGTGGTGATTTAGTGTGTTCTACAAATTTCTACCTGTATATTTTGAGTTTTTTCTTTCTTTTTTTTTAAAGATTTTATTTATTATTTCCAGAGAGAGGGGAAGGGATAGAGGCAGAGAGGGAGTGAGACATCAATGTATGGTTGCCTTTCACCTGCCTCCAGCTACAGACCTGGCTGAAGACCTGGCTTGCAACCTGGTTATGTGCCCTGGCTGGGGAATCGAACCTGTGACCTTTGGGTTCCCAGGCCGGCACCTTATCCACTGTGTCACCAGCCAGGGCCTTTTCTCTCTTTTTTGCCCAGTCCCTCTACTCTCCCCACCCAGCCCCATCTCCTGACAGCTGTCAGTCTGCTATTTAGGAGTGTTTTTCAGTTCACTTTATTTATTAGATTCCACGTATGAGGGAAATCATATGGTATTTGTCTTTCTTTGACTGGCTTATTTCACTTTTAATACCATTTAATTTTAAGTTTTCTCTTTAAAAGACCAAAGGGTTTTGGTACAGTTTTTAGTTTCCAGATATGTATATTTTAAAGTTTACTTTTTTTTTTTTTTTTTTTTTTTTTTTTTTTTTTTTTTTTTTTTTTTTTTTTTTTTTTTTTTTTTTTTTTTTTTTT
>PVIW01005209.1:34156-44565 GCA_004026585.1 Noctilio leporinus | reverse complement strand
TGATAGATAGGGTGTCTATACTCACAGAGAGGGTAGGTAGGGTAGATAGACTCAAGTTCTTAATTTTGTTACCTCCTTTATATTTAATTTTTAAAAATCTGAACAAAAGTTGGCCACATGGACTTAAAAATCTCTTAGTCTAGGGTTGAGTGAATGTCAGCAAAACAAAAGAGAGGGGTGATAGGGGATGGATTTTTTTTTTTTTTTTCTCTTTGTACCTAATTTGAGTGTACTATGCTGATAACTTCTATGGAGACATGTATTTTATTGACAATTTTAACAGGTGTGGGAGTAGAGAATGAAGAAACAAAAGCAATGAGATTCTCATAGCGGAAGGAGAATTAAAGTTGCTCCAATTAAGGTCCTGAGGATGGCTTATGGTCTGGAGAAAAGTAATGTATGATGTGTATGTGAGCATGAGTGTGTGTGTGCCTTTCACTTGGGAACCGAACTGCTTTGTTTGGGGACATGGTGTATGGTGCAGGAACACAGAGAGAGTTCTTTGTTGTTACCTTCAAACTGCTGCTTCCTGGACGAAATGAGAAAGCTCTAAGCTGTGGTTGGCAGGAATAGAAACCGCATCTGAACCTTTTTTTTTCATTGTTTTTGTTTTGTGTGAGCAAAGCTCAAACTTGGCAGAAATGTGGAAATGTCATTTCACGTTAATGGCGTCATTTGGCCTGAGACTAATATGGTTTTAATGCATTGTGAGCTCCCTTAAAGCCCTCAGAAATATTTTGGGAAGCAGACTTTGTGAAAGACTGAATAAAAGCAGGGGAAGAGCTCAAGGCCATTGTATTTTAGGCATTAAGTATTAATATGACTTAATTTTTACTCATAATATGGTTTGACATACTGATTTGTATATGTGTCTATGGGTATTATCATTTTATATGTATTTAGAAAAATGTAATATATGCAGCATGCATATAACTTTTTTCACAAGTAGCATACAGCTTTGGTAACTTGTTTCATCCATTTGAATGTAGCATTGATATAGCATCATAGTCAATAAAAATATTACTAGTAATCCACAGTCAGAAAGAAGGAATACATTTGAAAATTTTGGGTATTCATCCACTACCAGCTTGTCTGATCAGACCCAATTTACTTAGCAGAAAGTACCAAACATTTAAGTATGCAAATGTATGAAGCCAAATGAGACATCATTTAATTCCTTTATTGTCTTACAGTGAAAGACAGCAAATGAGCAAGTTGATGGCTTTATGCCAATTATTTTTACTACGATTTCTTTTATGCTAAGGTATAGCTGAAGGCAAGCCCTGAAATTCTAGCACGAACATGCAGCAGCAGCAATAACTTGAATATTTTAGGGGCTGTAAGATTATTTTCATTGGTAATGGTTGGAAATAAAAATCTAAGTTGCAACGAGCTTTGGCTACTATGTCGTAAACAACTGGGACTAAATATAAGTGTGTGCCTATGGCTGAATCCCATACTTGGTTCTAAAAGGCCCAAACTCTAGGGTCCAAGGCACTGCACAATGGGATTGTCTTTCTTCCTATCTTTCTAGATTAAATCTTTACCATTCCTAGTTCAGCTCCACACCTCCCTGCAGCCCTGCAAGCTTTTGAACAGGATAAGCATGTTTTCACCATTCAAGGACTATCTGCAAATACTAAGGCCATCAAGCCTTCAGTAAAATGGGGGCAACACAGAAGCTCAGAGGGACTGAGACTGGCTGAGCTAAAGAAAACAGTGGGTGCCCGGGAGGTGGGTAGGTGGGTGGTTCAGTGGTTGAGCATCATCCCATTCACCAAAATTTAGTTGGGGGTTTGATTCCCGGTTAGAGCATATCTCTCTCTCTCTCTCTCTCTCTCTCTCTCTCTCTCTCTCTCTCTCTCATATTTCAAACATATTTTCAAGTGAGGATTAAAGGGAAAAAATGGAGAGCCGTGGTCTAACAAGGCTCAGGTCAACACCCCAGCATGACCGCTCCATGTCCTCTGCTCATTTCTACCAGACTGAACACTTCATTTCACCTAGACAGCGCAGAGGGTTTCTGTTGATCAGAATGGGGACTGCAGCAGGCACAGCACAGAACACCCCTCCCTCTGGCAACTCACAAAGCCCCATCTTGATGGACAGCTTGTTGGGGACATCCATTCACATTGAAAGGAAGATGTTATTAATCTTGAGGAAAACTAACCAGAGTATTTAACCTATTTGCTTAAGGGTGGTTCCCCCTCCCAGGGGGAAAAAAAAAAATACAGTATTTCTGTGATTAAGGCACATTGGGAATTAATGAACCTCATTCCCTTTTTCTTACCCAAAGCACATCACTGCTTAAAATCACAAAGTGCTGACCTAGCCAGTGAGTCCAAAACCTGGGGCCTCAGTGCAGCATTTTAAAGACTTACCCTCATAATAAATTACTATTTTAATGGTAATCCTGGCAACATATGGTGAATGGAAAACACTTTCTGTAGATTAAGCAACATAGTTCCCATTAATGGTTTACTAGAGACCTTAAAGAAATTGAACTGTTAATTTGGTGCAGTTTCTGCTAAATTATTTAAAACACCTTTTTATTGCTTTAACTTCGAATTTGCATTAGAAACTACAATGCCAATTAAGATTCCCCTATTGCTTCAAATGCTCCAAAAATAAATATAAGCTAAATCCCAACCACAGACACACGTCTCTCTTTACACTAAGACCTTTCTGTTATCCAAAGCTTATGAAAAGTAAATAAACAATACACAAAAGTCTGTGGAAGAAGATAGCCAGAAGGGTAGAATGATGAAGGGTCCAATGGATGGCTTTTGGAAGTGCTGGAGACACTAAATTCAGAGTTTGAAGTTAAGGTGGAAAACTCAACATTTAATTTGGCAAGTACAATTTCCACTATCTCCAGAATTATATAATGTAAAACATACATGTAAGCACTTAAACTTATATGAAACCAGAAATTAAAGATATTGGTTCAGTTGGCCGATTTGAATTTTACTTACTGGGATAAATAATCAAAAGAGAAAATCAGATGCAAGTATAACTTTTGCTGACCATGTTTTATTTATTTTTTGCAAAGCTGAGTGTTTCTCTTGCTTTCCCTCCTCACCTTCCCTGAAACTTTGTTCCCATTATATGAAGCTTAGCTACTGACTTCAAGCCTGTATCAGATAACTTTTCTCACAGGAGACCCTGTTTCATATCCCTCACACACACTTCTCTGGCTCCCAAGAAACGTTTCTCCAGGCCACTGCTCCTACCTAGGACCCCTGCTTCTTGCTGCCTCATGTCCCTTCCATCCATTCAAAACACTCTGCTTTAGGAAGCCCTTCTATAAAAGAGCTCTTGACCAATCCCATCTAGTTTCGGACATGCTGGACACTCCACTATGACTGTACCCTTTATTCTCACGCATGTCCACTTCCCTAAAATAGTTTGTACATATGGCTTTGAGTTCCCTTGTGTTGCCACACATTTTCACTTGTGTATAGCTGATCAGTGTCTTCTTTAGCAGTTACCACACAAGACATGTTACTTCCAGGCAACGGGAAGCTTAGAATATCAATTTGAAACAGAGTGCCATCTGCTGGTAAAAATGCCACAATATTATCAACATGACTATATTCTGGCTAATGAATGTACACGTTTAATTCATGTATATGCACACACACACACACACACACAAGCTCTCACAGTTTGATTAAAGAATAAGAAATATATGATATCAAATCAATATTTTAATAAGGTCTATCATCTCAAGAAGGAAATGACAATGAAACAAGAAATGATCCTCATTTGAGTCCTCTAAATGAAACCATCATCTCCAAAAGAGAAAAAAGAAAAAATGGGTGTGGACTGTCGGCTATGTCCTCTGGATGTTTTGCAACCTTTTCTTTCTATTTATTGAAAAAATCATAGATGAAGTAAGGAACTAAAACAATATACAATAAAATATCTGATCATTAGGTTCCTGTGGAAATGGCATTATTTAATGAGGAAGACTAGTTTTTGTGTTGATTTTATTCCATGAACTTAGTTCTTCCATCATGTGAACCACATCTATGGTTCTGACCTCTGAGTGAGCATGATTTTTCAACACAAGGTGGAGGGATTGTAAAAGAGCAAAATAAAAAATACTTAGTCCCAGTTTATCAGACTAACATTTTAGCCTATTCAATAATTTCTCGAACCCTTTAATAACTAATCTTTCTATTCACTATAGAGCAAATCACAGTGTAGGTTAAGTTAAATGGTGCAGGAGTGGGCCTGGAATATAAGGGAAAACATTTTTTCCTCACAACGGGGCTGATCTTGGTAGCAGAGGATCATTAGTGACCAAGCAGGCGCCCCATCTATAACCCAGAGACAGCTCTCAGCTGTACAGAGAACTTCTCATTTCCTACAGAGAGGTGAACTCAAAATTTGTCGTGGATTTTTGCACCCTCTTAATCTTCCTGTTTATTCTGTGCTTCATTAAAGTCAATCTCCACAGGGCAGACTGTCATCCTAGTCGGCCTGGCCTGCTGTCGGCTTTCCCTGGAGGGCATCCTTCATCCTGATAAACGGGCTGCGGGCTGAGCTCGTGACTGAGCTCCTTAAGGTAAATAGATTGCAGATAGCTTCTTCCATACTTGCTCCACAGAATTTGATAAGCAGGAAACTTTACGTGGGTATTACGGTGGAAATAATGCTTTTCTGAAAGATGGGGTTTTATATTTTCTGTTGCAAAACGAGATAGAGGGTATCTATTTTTATCACTGTGTCATACTGTGCCTTTCAGGCTTTGTCAGCTAGTGCCATTCACCTGCCAGGTGTCTCCCTCAGGATTCAGCATCATTTATGGGACGTGTCCTGTGTGCTAGGCCCCATGCTAGGCACTGGAGACATAAGAATGCACAAGGTGCTGTGGTAGGAAGCAAAGTGAGGCTCTGTGGGAAGCTATAACGCTGTCCCCGTTATGCCTGCAGCCTGTGTGCTGAGCTCAGTGTGTGTCTCTTTGTTGGGCTCCCAGACCATGTCATCCCAGAGCAATGATTACATCAGAACGAAAGAGCAACACCAAACCTGAGCCTCATTTCTAGGCAGCTCTGTCCCTACCTTGCCTCCTGTTGACAGAGCAGCAAGCCTCCCCCTGAGGTGGCATGACTTTCCTGCCTAGTAAACAGATACAGACGGCAGCCTGGAGAAGCAAAGACTCACGTCTCGGGTAGGGGCTTAGAGGTACCTTGGATGCTGGAGCTGAGGACCAGGGTTCCCGGGACCACCGGCTGAGCATCAGAATCACTCCCAATACCTGGATAACGGGAACTGAAACAAAACACCCCATGGGTAGAGGCAAGGGCAAATGTATGGGTATCCTACAAAAAGTTGGAAGATTTAGAGAGATGTTGGATAGTGCATCTCTCTTCTTAACTTCGAAGACTCCCCCACAATTTCCTCTCCAGTCTTTCCTCTAGACCCAGCTCTTGGGCATCCTGGCCTCAAATGTCACTGCAAACTGGTGACAGCTGCATTAAGAGGAGTTCTGAAAGCTGTACCCAGGTGAAAAGGGGCAAGTGTCCTGGGTTCTGCAGTGGCTGGTGAGACTCTCCTGCCTTCTGATTCTTTAGGCTTCTGTCTGGTGGCCCTGCCTCTTATTCTCCCATAGGCTGGGGCAAGCCATCATTCACTCTTCCTTTAGAGTTGTGATTTCCTTTTTCCTTTTTTTTTTTTTTTTAAGTTCCTTTATCCCAGAATTTAGCATAAGTAAACCCTTGTATGTGGCAAATAATAATAATAATTTAAAAAATAAGACCTGATTCTAATCCTTTGGGAGAAGTATAATTTCACATTGTTTAATGTCACCCTATCTGAGGTCAAACACTGAAAGACAGCTGTACTCAAGTTGCTTTTTCCCACCTTCCAAATCAATACTCCTTCTTCACTCTTAACACAGGTCCTAAGGGTGGGATCCTTGGTCTCAGCTATCCGTCAGCAGGCACTGGCAGTGCTCTTGTCCGCCAGACTAACCCCAACTTCCCGGTACTTCCCGGTACTTCCTGCTACTTGAAAACCCTTGCTCAGGGTGTTCTGTAGATTCGAACCAAGTGAAAAGGTCCTCTGGGCCAGTGCAAGTGGGCAGAGAGGTCTTTGGAACAGACTCCCACCAGATTCTTCTCTACTTCATAACCCACCAACCCCATTAGGGTTGTCCAATGCCTTAGATTAGCTCACAATTCAGATTCAGGATCTATTTGCTGGCAAAAATGACATGACATTCACATTTAATGTCACAGACATTAAATATTGAATTCTTATCTCCTCCAAAGAAGTTTAACCCACAGAGAAACTAAAAGTAGACTCAACATAGTTTTCATTTTTGCAATTGTCCTGTAAAAGCATTTGAATGTGTAGTAAAAGAGTAGCATCATTCTCAATTTACTAAAGCAAATGGTTCAGAATCCGTTACCCCAAGGGCAACCAAGCTGGAAAGCTTTTTCTTCCCATTGCAAGCCTTGACTCCCTCTAGTGTCCCTGGCTCAGCCTGTGTTTCAGGCTTAAAATGCCCCGGGTTTAACTCTATTTAAATGGGGACTTAAAGCCCAGTTCAACTAACTTCTCTTCCACTTAACCCTCCAGGTTGACTCTTGATCACGCACTTCTCCTCACTCCGTGAGCAACTTTAATATTTTCCATGGTTATAACTAACACTTTATTATATTCAGTTTATAAGATAGCTGTTTTTTTGTGTGTTACTTTCCACCCCCAAATCACAATTGCGTCTTTTACTCTGAAATGGGAAAAACATGTATCACGTGTGCAGTTGTGTCTAATACTTTACATTTGGAATTGAGAGAGTTAGAGTCGGCAGGAAAGATAATAGAGCTTCCTCCTTTCACAAAATGGGAAACAGATCCTGAGTATTGCTGTTTCATTCATGCCATGAATGTCTAATGAAACTTTGAAGTCATTGTGCTGGGTGCTGTGGAGAAGACAGACATTGAGAGGTGGGTCCAGCTCTCAAAGGACCTTTCAGTGAGGCGAGGAAAACAGGTCATATGCCCCAATCACCAAAGGTGGTGATTGTAATGTAATGTAAAAGTAAATCTGAGGGATCTCAGGTGAGGGAGATCTGAAGTCAGCTGAGGAACGGAAAGGAGGTTTATGGAGAGAGTGGCACCTGAACCGAATCTTGAAGAATTTGATGAGGGAAAAGGAGAAAAGTATGGTGTAAAAGTTCTTTCAGGGAGGGAAACATGAATATTAGAAACTAAGACTAGAATGTCTTAGGGTCAAATTATAGCCGCCCTCAAATGCCAGTCAGGAAGCTTAACTTTCAGTGGTGAGAAGAAAGCACTATACAGGAAGAATTTAGTAAATTTCCCAGCCGTTTGAACATGTATTGAACTTACTTTTCTTTTTTTTAAAGATTTTATTTTATTATTTTTTGAAAGAGGGGAAGGGAAAGAGGCAGAGAGGGAGAGAATCAATGTATGGTTGCCTTTCACCTACCTCCAGCTAAGGACCTGGCTGGAGACTTGGCTTGCAACCTAGCTACGTGCCCTGGCTGGGAATCAAACCAGCGACCTTTGGGTTTGCAGGCCGGCGCCTTATCCACTGTGCCACCAGCCAGGGCTGAACTTTTCTTAAAAAAAAGATTTTATTTATCTTTAGACAGAGGGGACAAGGGGGAGAAAAAAGGGGTGAGAAACATCGATGTGCAAGAGGTACAATGATTAGTTGCCTCTCGCAGGCCGCCACCTAGGACCTAGCCCACAGCCCAGACATAACCCCTGACTGGGAATCGAACAGGTGACCTTTCAGATTGCAGGCTGGCACTCGATCCACTGAACCACACCAGCAAGGCTGAACTCCTTTTTAAAAGGTTAATTTTCCATTCTTGGAGGGTTAAGTCTGACTGGATGTGCTTTTATCCAGTTATCCACTTAAGGTATATAGATAGAGATTCATAAAGGGGTTCATGCCTGGACTAGATTACTGCTAAGGTTACTTCTCCTTGAGATTTCATAGTCAAGAGTTTGAACAAGAACTTGACCCTGTTATAGAGAAAACGGCAAGATTTCTTTTTGTTCTTAGTAGGTGCTAAGTTAATGCTTTCTCAATTAATGAATGGCATACAGAGAGTTGTGCTTTAGAAAAAGGAACTTGGCAGCATTTAAACTAAATTAATAAGAAGGGAGAAACTGGATATAGGGAGACTGATTAGGACACTATTATTTGTTTTCAAGGCCTAAACTAGGTTTTAGTGCATTGGCATTGCGGACGTACTGGGCTGGCCAAAAAGTTAGTTTGGTTTTCTTTCCATGAGGTGGCTCAAGTAGCATTTAGTTGTCAACTTCATTGCAATTTGGTTAGATTGTATTGTGACAGCTATCAGCATGCATTAAAAAAAAACCCTCAAAATTGGTGAATTTTTGTGCAGCCATTTTAATATTGAAGATGAAAGGAAATATGCAACATTTCAGCATATTATGCTTTATAATTTCAAAAAAGGTAAAAATGCAACTGAAACACAAGAAAAGATTTGTGCAGTGCATGGAGAAGGTGCTGTGACCAATCAAATGTGTCACAGTGAAGATTCATGCTGGAGATTTCTATCTGGATCATGCGCCACGGTCCAGTAGTACAGCTGAAGTTGATAACAATCAAATAGAGGCTTTAATTGAAACCAATCAACATCATACCATGCAGGAGAGAGCCAAAATACTCAAAATATTCAAAGCAGTAAAATTATTGGTGAAATTGAACAATGTATGTTTTATTTTTTGGAAAAATCTAAATGGACCTTTGGTCAACCCAATAGAATCAAGATTACTATTTTAGTGTAATCATTTGTGAATCTTCTCCTTCAATGGATTGAAAATTCCATGAGACTAAGAAGTGTATTGTATTTGACTTTACATTCCCATTGTCTAACAATGACTAGCACATATAAGTGCTCAACATGTATTTAATGAGTTTGTGGCGTATACTCGTATGTCGACTGGCTTTATGAACACATAATTGAGATGGTGTTATTTGAGGGGCACTAGATACCCAACCCACTGAACAAGGTACAGCCAGAGTCTCGGGATCTGAGCCCAGGACTTGAGTGGTCCTACTCCTGGAGTAGAGAAAGAACAGGAGGTAGCAGCAGTCCCTACTTCCTCACATGCTTATTTTTTAGTATAGTTTATTGATTATGCTATTAGTTGTCCCAGTATTTTCCCTTTGCCCTGACCAGTACCCTCCTTACCTCCAGCAATTCATTCCCTCTTAGTTCATATCCATAGGTCATGCATGTAAGTTCTTTGGCTTCTCCCTTTCTAATACTTTTTTTTTTAATTTTTATTTATTATTTCCAGAGAGAGGGAAAGGGAGAGAGGCAGAGAGGGAGAGAAACATCAATGTATGGTTGTGTTCACCTGCCTCCAGCTACAGACCTGGCTGGAAACTTGCCTTGCCATCTGATTATGTGCCCTGGCTGGGGAATTGCACCAGAGACCTTTGGGCTCGCAGGCCAGAGCCTATCCACTGTGCCACCAGCCAGGGCTCGAATACCATCCTTAACATCCCCCTGCCTGTTTTGTTCCTACTAATTATGCTTCATGATCCCTGCACCATTTCCTCCTTTCTCACCCTTCACCCTCCCAGCTGATAACCCTCCAAATAATCCCCATACCTATGATTCTGTTCCTGTTCTGATTCTTTGCTTAGTATTTTGTTGTTGTTGTTGTTTTGTTTTATTTTTTAGGTTCACTTGTTGATAGTTGTGAGTTTGTTGTGATTTTAATATTCATAGTTTTGATCTTTTTCTTAAATAAGGCCCTTTAACATTTCATATAATAATTTCTTGGTGATAATGAACTTTAGCTTTACCTTGTCCGGGAAGCATTTTATCTGCCTTTCGGTTCTAAATGATAACTTTACTTGATAGAGTAATCATAGTTGTAGGTCCTTGCTTTTCATTACTTTGAATACTTCTTGACAGCAAAGCTTTTTGGTTTTTTTGAGGGATCAGCTTTGTAGGTAACTCTCTTCTTTTTCTCTTGCTACTTTTAAGATTCTTTATCTCTATCTAACCTTTGGCATTTTAATTATAATGTGTCTTGGTGTGGTCTTCTTTGGATCCAATTTGTTTGGGACTCTCTGTGCTTCCTAGACTTGTATATTTCCTTCTACAATCTGGGAAGTTTCCTTTCATTACTTTTTCAAGTAAGTTTTCAATTTCTTGCTCTTCCTCTTCTCCTTCTGGCAGCCATATGATTTGGATGTTGGTAAGTTTAAAGTTGTTCCAAAGGTTCCTAGTCCTCTTTTTTTCTTTTCTTTTCTTTTTTTTTTTTTTTTTTTTTTTTTTTTTTTTTTTTTTTTTTTTTTTTTTTTTTTTTTTTTTTTTTTTTTTTTTTTTTTTTTTTTTTTTTTTTTTTTTTTTTTTTTTTTTTTTTTTTTTTTTTTTT
>PVIW01005209.1:0-34056 GCA_004026585.1 Noctilio leporinus | reverse complement strand
TTCTTCCTTTATGTTGTGGCCATACTCAATCATTTCTCTGAGCATCTTGATCACAAGTGTTTTGAACTCTGCATCTGATAGATTGGCTATCTCCCTTTCATTTAGTTCTTTTTCTGGGGTTTTGATCTGTTCTCTCTTTTTTTTGGACCATATTTCTTTGCCTCCTCAATTTGACAGTCTCCCTGTATTGGTTTCTTTATATTAGGTGGAGCTGCTTTGACGCCATGTCTTGGTAATGTGGCTTAATGTAGTAGGTGTCCTGTAGGGTCCAGTGACATAGCCTCCTCTATCACCCAAGCAGGGTATTCAAGGTGCACCCTTCGTGTGGGCTGAGTACACCCTCCTCTTGTAGTTGAGCCTTGGTTGCTGTTGACAGATCAGTGGGAGGGATTTACCCAGGCCAGTCAGCAGCAAGGTTTTGCTATGACCACTTACTACCAAACTTTGCCCTCCGTGGAAGATCAGCTGTGCAGGGACAGGGCGGTGTTGCTTCAGCACAGTCTATAGCTGTCCACCGTGTACACTGTCCCTGAGGATTCCCCGTTGGTATAAGCCAAGGTCAGCCCCCACCTGTGTTTTGCCCAGGGCACCCTGCCTGAGCTATAAAGCAATCTGAAATGCTGCTACTTGTGCTGGGTTTGCAGATTCCAGGTGTGGAATCTAAGCTGGCCATGACTAGTGCCAAGCCTGGAGCTCACTGAGGCCAGCTGTTGCTTGTTTGATAGTATTTAGGAGGCTATAAGTGTGAGTCAAGACAAGCCATACTTATGGAAGGGAAGCTTGGGGTGGGCCTATAAATTGAGTGGGGCAGAGTCTCTGGGGATTTCCAAGGCAGGGCAAACATTGTTATCCAGTTTGATGGATGGAGGGAGGGTTTAGAAAAGGGAAAATGGCCTCTGCTGGCCTTGATGCCAGGCACCTCAGCTTCTCCCCATATAACATTGGTGCCTTTCAAGCTGCTACCCAGTGATGGAGTTCAGAGGGAGTGCATCTGAGTAGGTGAGTACATGTGTGGGTTCTTTAAGAGAAACTGCTTAGGCTCCAGAAGTTTCTTCCACCGACTGGATCTCCACTGGTTTTTGCAGCCAGAAGTTGTGGGGACTTATATTCCTGGCACTGGAACTCTGGGCCAGAGGGAATTGGTGTGGGCCTGGGACTCCTCACTCCTAAGATATTCCTCCTGAATTTGTATTCACCACATGACGCCAGGTGTCCTGTGACTCAGAGATGGGAATTGAGATGGCCCACATGAGTAGGAAAAATGATTCGTTTTGTGTGAGGCATTAAGGACCCATGATTGCAGGCTTTATTGCTCAGACCTAACCAATGGGCAAAAACAAATGGACCTTCTTTGTACTACGCGGTTTTTCCACCCTGGTAAATTTAGTCTCTGAAATAAGACTAAATTATACCTTAACTTGTTCATCTCTGCAGAACAGGTGAACATGAAAGAGCAAGGAAGTTATACTTAGTAAATTCTGTATATATTTGAGGAAGCATTTATCAAATAATAGACTCTTGTTAGAGATGGTCTGCTTGTCTGGAGTTCTAACAGGTTGGGACAAAGAGTGAGTGCCAGGAGCTCCCTGGGCCCAACTTCCTGCACTGCTCCTAGCACCTGGGAGTATGGGAAACATTCCCCCACTTTCTCACAGCTTTAGTTCATTGTTGAGGAGGCTGTACTCAGTGTTATGTTGGATTACAGTTTGGTCCAGTGGCTTGGCACATGACTATCAAATCATTCATCACTTAGTAGTATTATCTTAAGCATCCAAATTGTCTGCTTTGGTCCTTGTTTTCTTTCTCTTTAAATTAACAATCACCGTAGTGCCTATTCCTAGAGGAGTTAAAATGATTCAATTATGTAATATGTATGAAGTACTAATGATGTATAGTAAAACCAATAAATATTATATCTTATTATTTGCTAGGAATGAGTTCATTAGGTATAAGACTAGGTTAAGAACTATTTGGACAATTAATGGGACAAAGAGAGGGGACATTAGCCTTGATTGAGCTGATAATTCTTTGAATATATACATTTAAGTATATAAAATAGCAATAAAAAATAATTTCCATGTAGTGATGAAACCAAGATAGATTCTCTTTTTAAATTAGATATAACAGTGGGACCTGGATTAAACAACTTAATAACAGCAAAGGTAGTATTAAATATTAAGTTACTAGTGGCTACTGCTGTCAGTGCAAGTCCTGGAACACATCTCTGTCAATCACAAAAGACACAGGTCAGTCAAAGAATTAGACTTTTCCCCCTGGCTGGTAGCACAGTGGATAAGGCACCAGCCTGCAAACCCAAAGGTCACAGGTTCGATTCCCCAGCCAGGGCACATAACCAGGTTGCAAACCAGGTCTCCAGTCAGGTCTGTGGCTGGAGGCAGGTGAAAGGCAACCATACATTGATGTCTTTCTCCCCCTCTGCCTCTCTCCCTTCCCCTCTTTCTAAAAATAATGAAATAAAATCTTAAAAAAAAAAAAAAAAAAAGGCAAACCATTGTTTAAATTTTTTTTTTAAGAATTAGACTTTCCTACACCAAAAAGCCTTCCCTAGCTGAGCAGAATAAGATGTGGCCTCACCAAACTCAACAACCTGTTTTTCTCATAAGAAAATAGTACTTATGTAAATAATAGTTTACTTATTTGTAAACAAACAAACAAAAAACACCTCAGGAACAGAACTTCAAATTTTGACCTGGAAACTAACTTAGGCTCTGCTCCAGTAAGGTATTAGTAACTGGACAGGAGGAACAACCCAGTACATTTCTAGCACTCTTATTATACCTTCTAGGTATTTTATTTAGAAATTTAAAACTTCTATGTTAGAGTACCTGTTGGTTTTATGTTTTAAAGAAGTGTTTCTTATATACCATAATGCTTCTCCTAGTTAAACTACTCCATACTTATTAATTCAACAAGTGTTTATTGAATGCCACTATGAACCAGTATATTTAATCACATTTTTTGTGCAACTATCACCACTGCCCATCTCTAGAACATTTTCATCTCGAGAAACTGAAAATAACCTCCCCAGCTCCCTCCCGCTTGCAACCACTATTCTACTTCCTGTGTTTATGAATTTGACTATTCTAGGTACCTCATGTAAGTGGAATCATGCAGTATTTGTCCTTTTGTGACTGGCTTATTTCATTTTGTATGATATCTTCAAGGTTCATTCCTGTTGTAGCATATGTCAGAATATAATTCCTTTTAAAGGCTGAATAATATTCATATATATATATATATATATATATATATACACACACACACACACACACACACACCAATTTTGCTTATCCACTAATTCATTGGTGGGCACTTGGTTTGCTTCCACATTTTGGCTATTGTGAATAATGCTACTATGATGTCTCTTCAAGACCCTGCTTTCAATTGTTTTGGGAATATGTCCAGACATGAAATTGCTAGATCATATAGTTATTGTAAATTTCTTAAGGAAGCACCAAACTTTTCCATAGTGGCTATAACATTTAAAATTCCCACCAACAGTGCATAGGGTTCTGATTTCTTCATATCCTTGCCAACAGTTGTTGTTTCCTGTTTGTTGTTTCCTGTTTGTTGTTGTTGTTTAAAAGTAGTTATCCTAAGCAATGTGGAGTGGCATCTCATCATTTTGATTTCCCTAATGACTAATGATTCATGATGTTGAGCATCTTTTCATGTGTTTCTTGACTGTTTGTATCATTTAAAGAAATGTCTGTTCAGATCTTTCGCCCATTAAAAAAATTGTTTTTGTTTTTGTTGACTTGTAAGAGTTCTCTGGATATTACATCAGATATATAATTTACAGATATTTTTCCCACTCCACTGTCTGTTTACTCTGATGATGTGTCCTTTGCACAGGAGTTTTTTATTTGATGTAGTCTGACATTTATTTTTTTCACTTCTTGCTTTGGCATTTGGTGTCATATATGAGAAATCATTATGAAACCTAATGTCATGAGCCATTGTCCCCTATGTTTTCATCTAACAGTTTTAAATTTTTGGTTCTTGATTCATTTTTCATTAATTTTTGTAAATGGTGTAAGGGTCCAACTTTATTCTTTTGCATGTGGCACCTGTACCTATATCTAAAGTTTCACAAATGTTTCCACTGTTTGTGAACCATGGCATTATTCCAGTGATATCCAGCCAATTCCCATGCCCCCCAAATATCAGATGATCTACTTGTAGCAAAAAATGGTAAAAGGGCCAAGAACAGGGACAAATATTTGTACAAAATTCACACCTGATTATGCTTGTTTGGGGGTAATTTAAAATGTGGAGTAACTGCTACCTACTGTAATAGTCCTATGTTTCCTCTGCTTTATTCACATCTAATTGTTCCAGACACCTCAAGAAAAATAAAGCCCAGATTCAAGCATTTATTTTTTTATTTTTTAAAAAGATTTTATTTATTATTTTTAGAGAGAAGGAAAGGAAGAGAGGCAGAGAGGGAGAGAGGCATCAATGTATGGTTGCCTTTCACCTGCCTCCAACTACGGACCTGGCTAGAGACCTGGCTTGTAACCTGGTTATGTTGCCCTGGCTGGGAATAGAACCAGTGACCTTTAGGTTTAAAAAGTGGTTGGGCCCTGACTGGTGTGGCTCTGTGGTGGGGCATCCTCCCACAAACTGAAGGATTGCTGATTGGATTTCCGGTAGGGGCACATACTTGGGTTGTGGGCTAGGTCCTTGGTTGGGGGTGTGCAAGGGGCAACGAATTGATGTTTCTCTCACAGTTTGCTATTTCTCTCCCTCTCTTTCCCTTCCCCTCTCACTAAAAATGAATAAAATCTTTAAAACAGTAGTTGGGTTCCTGGAACAAAAACCAGTATTGGTAAACATATCTTCAACATAAACCTCACAGTATTTCCACAAATAATACTTCTATAAAGATGAGCTCATGATCCAAAATTATAAATATCCAAGGGAACAATCACCAATTGTGGGAGTCAGCAGAAAAATCTAATAGCAAAATTTAGATCTCTAAGAACTTTATATTATGGAATTATCAAAATAATAAACTTTGTTTAAACTTATAAAGAAATAAAAGATGGAATAAAATTATAAGACAAATAAGATGAAGGTATTTTCTTTTTAACAGTATATTTTGGAGTCAGTGTACCTAATGTTAACTGACTTAGCAAGATTCCTGTGCAGAGGCCTTGGCACAGTGGATAAGGCGCTGGCCTACAAACCCAAAGGTCACTGGTTCGATTCCCAGCCAGGGCACATAACCAGGTTGCAAGCCAGGTCTCCAGTCAGGTGCGTAGCTGGAGGCAGGTGAAAGGCAACCATACATTGATGTCTCTCTCCCTTTCTACCTCTCTCCTTTCCCCTCTCTCTAAAAATAATAAAATCTTAAAAAAAAAAAGAGATTCCTGTGCATATTTAAAACCTACCCCATACTGACTCTCACAACACAACTGAGTAAGAATGTTATTAAAACTATTCTGGTGAACATTAATTGTTTAATGAGGGGAAAAAACTGATTCTCTGACTATAAAAATAAATTGATAAAATTAAATTCCCTTTTAGGAAGAAAACTCTTCACAAGCAAGGGAACAAAACACAGCCTGAAAAGCAATTTACAGTGTGTAACCTTTATACTACAACATACACAGTATCAGCTTTTGTTAAACATCTGCAAATGTATGTGCAGCTTCCTAAGGTGTTAATAGTTGTAATCTCTGGTGATAGAAATATAATGTTCTGGTCATAGATTAAGTTATTGTAGATTTTAGCCAGTTCAATAAGTGAAAAAGAAAATCATTTAATGGTATTCAGAGGAAAGAAAAGAAAAAAATGTTCATGAACACAGAAAACTGAAGAGAATCTACAGATACATAGAATTGTAAAAGGAATTCAGCAAAACTAATGGATATAAAGTACATATACAGAAATTATTTGCATTCCTATATAATAACAATAAAGGGAAAATTATTTTTGCAAAAGAGACAGTGGTAAATATCTGTTTGCCCCTCCAGACTTACTCTTTACCCTTGCCTATGCTATAGTCTCTCATTGACTTGCAATAACAGGTCCCCTTGTTCTCTGGCTTCTGGTTAGTTTCTGTCAGTGGTAACTCCATTTGGAGACCAAGAGAGGGAGAGAAGAGGGTAGGGATTATATATACTACCTTACCCCTCTCCCTATGGGGTTGTTCCTGGCTGGCTATATGCCTTGCTTGAAGGCCATCGTTACCCTCAAAGGATTCTCTCCACATGGCTTTTTATGTCTTTGGGCTTTGGGAAAATGCCTCTATCCCTTGCCCTTAGGTTTATGAGTACTAATAGTTTCCCCAAAGTTACTGTAACACAATTAAGAGACATTTTTTAAAAGACATTATTGAGATGTACCAGAGGGTTAGCTGTACCAGATGTACCATAGATGGGAGATATGCTGTCATGAAGACATTGGTTTTTCTCCAAATTGATCTATAGATTTAATGAAATTCCAATAAAATTCCCAACCATTTGTTTTCTTTTTATGAACACTGGCAAGAAGAAGCTAAATTTATAAAGAGGACAGAGGGCAAAAAATAGTTGAAAGTTTTCTGAAGAACAACGAATCAGGTAAAGCCTTGTTGAACTAGGTAGCAAGTATTATTATAAATGTGTAGTAATTAAAACTATGAAATCGGAGCATTACAGATCAACAAGGAAAGGTAATGATGCTGGGACAGTGGTTATCCAGGTGGACAAAGAATAATAAAGTTGTACACCCACCTCACAAAAAATGTAAATCCCATGTGAAAGAAGGATCGTGAAAACTTTATGATCTCACATTATCAAAGGCTTATTTAAACAAGGCAAGAACCCACATAAAACATAAATGAAATAATTGATAAACTTAACTACATTGGATTTTAAGTCTCTATACATTAAAAGACACTTTAGAGAAAGTAAAAATATAATTCATAGCTTGGTAAAAACAAAATAGATATACATGTAATATCATAGAATGATCTCATAATATGGGGTTAAAAACAATTTGCAGAAGCATAGCTCAATATTACCATTAAAGCATGTAAAATAATATCATATTTTAAAATAAGATTTTATTTATTATTTCCAGAGAGTGGGGGAGACAGGCAGAGAGGGCGAGAGACATCAATGTGTGGTTGCCTTTCACCTGCCTGCAGCTAAGGACCTGGCTGAAGACCTGGCTGGCAACCTGGTTATGTGCCCTGACTGAGTAGAACCAGTGACCTTTGGGTTCTCTGGCCGGCACCTTATCCACTGTGCCACCAGCCAGGGCCTAATATCACATTTTTTAAAGTTTGATTCATAGTATTAAAAGTAGAAAGACATGCCATGGGGATGATAAATGCTATTAAGTATGGAACAGTGTTATCTCTAGAGGAAGAAACAAGACTGGAATATGCTTACCAGTATATAGCCTCTACAGTTTTTATGTCATGTATGGAATTCATGTTGTTCTCCACAGTTTTCTGCATGTCAGATATGCAAGTGGCCATGACAAAAGTAGAAATAAAGTATCAGAAATCCAAGTTCCATAAATGTGGTGAGATTTAGTTTTTTAAATCTAAACTACATATGAATAGGCATTAAAAGGAAGACAAAATAAAATACTTTCTACTAATGGGAAATCAACACTAATGTTTTGTTAGAAAATTAATCAACATGTTTTCCTAGTAATTCAATATTGACCCAAAGTAAAAGCAAGGTAAGGAAGTGCAGAAGCCAAAGAAGAATTAGAAAAATGTAATAGAATTAGGTGAAGGAGGTGATTTAGGAACTAAAATCCCTGACCTCACGTATCCTTGAGCACTTCAGAAATTGGTAAAGAATTTCAGAAAATCACTGCATGTCATTTTATAAAACTCTGGGAGAGGGACTGCTGAGGTTCTTAGCACAGGGGTGGGGGTGGTGCGGGGGGAGGGGAAGCCATCACGGTGCTTTTTTTTTTTTTTTTTTAATGAAAAGAATGGCATTAGTATTATATGTCTATCAGGTCAACATTCTTGCCCAGAAAGCTATTGAACCTTTGTGGGAAAGCATTCATTTGCAAATCTTAAAAATAATGTTGAACTTAAAATCAACATGAGTTGGTGAAGATTAAAATGTGTCAGTTGAATCTAATTTTCTTCGGTGATGGGTCTGTTAAAGGGCAGCGGCAGTGTAATTAATTGCTTGAGGCTCAGAAACTCAATTAATCTTTAAGCTGACTTTTATTTCACAGAATGTTAGTGCTAGAAGAGGCCTCAAGGATTATCTAGCCTACCCCCTTCATTTTATAGAGGAGGAAACAGAGGGAAGGGAGGTTAAATGACTTGTTCAAGGTCAAAGCTGCTGTCTGTCCTTGCACTGCCTCCTGTAAGTAGGTTCAGGGTGCCTCCTTAAAGCCTGTATGAGTTTCTTCTCATCTGATCATGATGTGTTGTTTGAGCACAAGTTTTTCTTATGTGATCGCCTTTCACAAAATACATGGAAATTCATCTCCTGAACGTCTCCTTGGAAGGGTTTCCAAGCCTCAGTTTTTAAAATGTGAAGCCTGTTCCATGTTGATTATGCAGCAAAGGGGAAGTGGAAGGGATACTGTCCTAAGTCCACATGCCCAACAGGAACCTGGAGACAGAGGGGCAGCCCTGTGTGGACTTGTGGAGAAACAGGGGGCCCAGTTCCATAGTGTGAGTGACACCTAATCCTGGTGGTACCTTGCAGGCCACGGCCACCCCTTAAGGCTTCTTAGTGCCAGATCCCAAGATGTAAGTAGAAAAAGCTGGTGCATGGAATATAGAGAAGATACCAGTAGGGCAACAATGATACCAAGGATGGCATGTGAGATGATCAGAGGAAATGAGGTAGCCACTATAAATGTGGGAAACATAGTGGCGAGCAAGCCATGTGTCACTGTGACAGCCATGGAGCTACTCCACTCAAATACCCATGTAAGAGGACCTGATGCGCAAAGGCTGGTCAAGAACCTCCTGTTGCTGCGTGTTGGGATCTACTGCAGGGTTCGTGCTCAGGCCACATTGTCCCAAAGCTGCTGCCAGCGGGAGGCGGAGCACGACCGCCCGTTAGAGCCAGGACTCTGTGGCTCTAATCCCTAATGGGAAGCCTTTGCTTGGGGACTTCCATCATCCTGGCATAGACTTTCTCAGACGTGCTTTCCTTGGAAGCTCCTGCTTTCTCTTTTCCTTTCTCCTTTTCCAGGTGTCAGACCTCTGTCAGTTCTGAAAGGTCTTGCTGCTTACCTGGACTTCCCCTCCCACTTTATCTTTTATAGGTTTTTCCCCAGATAAACTGCTTTACCAGCCAGTTCTGTCTTGGCTTCTGCACCTCAGAAGACCCTAGCCATACAGAGTGTAGCAATTACCCAGGTTGATGCCAAGGAGAGGTAGAAGAATGGCTTGAGAAAGAATTAGGATTCTGCTTTGCTGGTGGGGGTGCTTAATAGTAACACTTTCTATTTGGTTATTGTAGTTGCCATTGTTACAGTTCCTTAATTGTGCTCCATCATAATGGCATGGCTTTTATGTACTAAAAGTAGGGGTCAGGGGATAAAAAACAAACCAACCAGAATTATCTTCTGGAGGACAGACCCCTTGTAGCACAGGCTTCCCCCAGCTAGGTGAGGGTTCTAGGAACCTACCTGTATCAGTATACCAGCTGGCGTTGTTGTGAGAGGCTGTATTCTACTTCAGTGATTTTTTTTTTTTTTTTTTTTTTGAAGACTTGTTCAATGAGTTTGCTCATTTCATGATGGGTGATTCACTAGTGGACCTGCCCACACCACTGAGTCTTCAGCAGTTTTTGACCAAAAAAACACAGCATGACCCCCATGTCCCAACCTCCCTATTCACACCATCTCACCCTGAGCACCCTTTTTTTGTTTGTTTTTACAAATGAAAAAAGTCCTCAACAGGAAAATTTTTGCTGATGTGGAAGCGGTGAGACAAAAAAACGGCAGAAGCACTAAAAAAAGGCATTAAAATTAATACATTCAAAAATTGTGTTGAACAGTGAAAAAAAAGTCTTGATATTTATATTGCATCAAATGGAGTATTTTGAAAGTGACTTAAGTTTAAAACTATAAGGATAAATTCACAATTTTTAATACATAATTCCTGTTTTGGGGGGCCCCCTCATATTGTAGTAAAATTTACTTCCAGTGGAAAAAATATCTACGTATCATGGATTGTAAGATACATTTTTTTTTCTTTTCTTTTCTTTTCTTTTTTTTTTTTTTTTTTTGCATTTTAACATTTCTGAAATTGAGATGGGTCTTAAAATAGATGATGTGCCAATTTAATTGGCAGAATTTTTTCTTCTTGACTTATGAATAGTATAACGGTGCATCCTATCACTGATAGTGTCATAGATTCACTAAAATACACTAGTTCAATTCTCATCATCAGATGCCAGGTACTGTAATATATTCTGTAGAACTGTGGAAATGAATTAGCCTTTGTGGGTAATTATTTGGCTATTTCCTAGGTATAGCTACTAGGAAAGGAAAAGTGACCCCCAGGGAGCAGAATTATATGATGGAGAGGGGTACATAAGAAGAAAATATGCTATTTTGTGCCTGACTCTTCACTCTTTTACTCTTCCCTTTCTTTGCTACTTATTTCTTTAAAGATTTTATTTATTATTTTTAGAGAGAGGGGAAGGGAGAGAGGCAGAGAGGGAGAGAGACATCAATGTATGGTTGCCTTTCACCTGCCTCCAGCCATGGACTTGGCTGGAAACCTGGCTTGCAACCTGGTTATGTGCCCTGGCTAGGAATCGAACCAGCAACCTTTGGGTTCACAGGCCAGCAACTTATCCACTGTGCCACCATTCTTTGCTACTTTTATGACTCATGGTTCCTTATAGATCATGGTCTACCTTACAGTTCTGGTTATTCTGTCATGTTGCCACATTATCCTGTACAAATAATGAGACATATGATAACATTTTTCATTTTTTGTGTCAAGCCCCATGTTGATATGTGGGTAGAAGGACTGTATGGAGGACCAGACAAATTTGGTAAGCTTACCAATTGCCTCCAGGGAGATCAGTTGATAAGATGGAGGGATCTGTTGCCTGGATTCCCCAGAAATGAATCTGCTGATCTAATACTGGATTTCTTGGCACCACCTCCTTTTAAAATTAGGATTAGAACCATTGTTTATTTTCTCCCTAGGCACAGCCTTTATGCGTGAATCAGTTTCCCCTAGCATTCCCTGTATCTCGAGTAAGGAGAAGTCTCTGCCTCTGCAAAAACATGAGTGTTGTTCCTTATATGGTACACAGTTTCCGGGCCATTATTGTCTGTCACTCTGTCAATTAATTGATACAGCCTTTCTCTCTCTCCCACACTCTCATGGGCTCTCATGGCATTGACCAAGCAGGGCTGGGTCTGAGGACACCTCCAAGTGCTCACAGCCAGCTGGGGCTCTTTGACTGCTTTCTTCATCTGCTGCCTCTCGGAGGCTTACTATGCCCCTTTTTGTCCCCAGGGCCTTAGAGTTGTGGCTCAGGTTCTGATGCCCAGTCATCCCACTTTCCTAGGTGGCTTCTCAAGCTCCCCCACAATACCTCTGCCTGCCCTGCCTCTCTGCCTACCCAGACATACCCCCGTTTCTTTAGGTGCAGAGCTGAGGTACTATCACTTACTTAATCATTTCCTTATTATTGCATATTTGGATCATTCTTCATTAGCTTGCTTAACTAGGAAATTCTATAACAAGTAAAATAATGCATTTAATGGTTTAACTATTTTGGTCTGGTTAATGTTTTATTAGAAAAAAAGCACCATAAATGTATAAAATTTGGTCAAAATAGGCACTTTTTTTGAAGTTAATAAATGAAAAAAATGACACCTTTCTAAAGGTAGTTATATACGTACACATTATATTAAATGTATACATGTACTTTCTAAAATCAGTAAGAACTCTATAATTCAGGAAAGGGCTCCTATGCTCTTCACAGTGAACAAAATGTGGTCATCTTCGCTTCACACACACCAAATGACAGTCTCTGTGCCCTACACGACAAATCCCTAAGCAACTGTTATTAGGCACCACGGGTTCCCTACCCTGTTTAAGTATGTTACATACATATGCCAATCCCCTACTTACTAACTTACATCACTTTTCACCGAATTCTGTGCTATACCTGTTGTGTATTTGTTCTTTCTCCTATGCTTAGCTTTTTCTCCTATGTTTTTTCTCCTATGACTTTTCATGCAGAAAAACAGGCGATTGAGGCAGGATGAAAGCCATGTTTTTCATTTGTATGGCATTTTAACTAAAGGTGGCTTTTTACAAAATTCCCCAGATAAAATTTTATTCATATCCACAATGAATAAGCATTCTGCTGTGTAGTGTTCTTCAACCCTGGAAATGCATGATAACAATTCTGTAGTTGTTCCCAATCTTATTTTACAATTTACAAAGTCAGGAATTTCTGATTTCCTATAGACTTGGCGAGGGTACAAGAGCAAGAGGGAAGGTGAGGGGCATGACCTGAAGAAACCCACTCATGCAGGTTTGAATGGGGCAACAAATAAGACATTTAATAGTGTCCCTGCCCCAACTCTCCCTGCAACACACACCAGTTATTTAGCTCTTGAGCACATCATCATGTAGTCAGTGTGATTCCCGAATCGTGGTGGCTAAAACATCCAGAAACAGATCTTACTCCCTTAATGAAGAACCCGATTCAACATATGGAAGCTGGTCGTCTATTCAGAATCAACCAGAAAGTAGTCACTTCCTAACTGCATATAACATCATGCGACAAAAAGTAGGAAAGGAAGTTATGTGCAATGAAACCATTAAATGCAGATTTGCCACGAGGCAAAGATGGTAATGCTAGAACATTATGAAGTGCAAAAACTGCACAGACACATTATATTTTAAACACTTCATCTATTTAACAAACTATGTTACACTCTTCAGCTAAATAAGATGAATTGAGATTCAAGTGGCAGCACTGCACGCTGGCAAATCTCATCCTAAAGGCATCCATTAATATAAATCAACAGTAGCAATTTGGTTTGATCATTTATTTGCAAGAATCATTAAGGTTTATTAGCATAATTATTCCCTGTGGGATTTCATGTCGAGAAAATGAAAAATGGCATTATCAATATTTAAAAGATAAGTGTGTAATGTTCAGAGTACTTAAACAGTCTTCTGCAGGTGGTGTCCAGCTGCAGCAAATTAGATTAGATTTGGGCATTTTTTTGAATGAGAGAAAAATTTTGTTCTAATTGCTTTATTTTATATAGCAATCTAATTGTGTAAATAATTTATACTGTATAGTTAAAACTTTCAGGATACACTTATTAACATACCTTATTTCAGATTAGCAACTCTGATATTTCAACCCTGTTATGTTGTAACTATTGGGTAACATTAATCAGTATAATCCATCAATTATTATTATTATTTTTAAAAGACTTTATTTCATTATTTTTAGAAAGAGGGGAAGGGAGAGAGGCAGAGAGGGAGAGAGACATCAATGTATGGTTGCTTTTCACCTGCCTCCAGCCACAGACCTGACTGGAGACCTGGCTTGCAACCTTGTTATGTGCCCTGGCTGGGGAATCGAACCTGCAACCTTTGGGTTTGCAGGCCGACACCTTATCCCCTGTGCTACCAGCCAGGACCCATCAATTATTATTAAGAAAACCTCTTTCCCTGTTTTAATACTCTAAACCTTAGTCTAGACTTGTAGGTGAAAAGCTATCTTCCAAAGGAAAATGAACCAGAAGATTTCTCCTTAGTGCTGAGAGGGCATAGATCCTTCCTTAACAATGAAATATCATTTATGATAGCAATAATTTATCATGAGAAATAAGTTTTGAATATATTACTTATTTCTATTTATTTTCATCTTAAAATATTTTATTATTTTTAGAGAGAGGGGAAGGGAGAGGCTGAGAGGAAGAGAGACATCAATGTATGGCTGCCTTTCACCTGCCTCCAGCTAAGGACCTGGCTGGAGACCTGGTTATGTGCCCTGACTGGGGTATCAAACCAGCAACCTTTGGTTTCGAAGGTTGGCACCTTATTCATTGAGCCACCAGCCAGGCATATTACTTATTTTTAAAAAGCCAGAAAATAGGAATAAATAAGCTTTCTAGCCATGAAAAGACATGAAGGGACATTAAATGCATATTGCTAAGTGAAAGAAGTCAGTTTGAAAAGGCTAAATAGTATTTGATTTCAACTATAACTCTCTGAAACAAAAAAGCTATAGAGACAGTAGAAAGATTAGTGGTTTCCAGGGGTGTGAGGGAAGGATGAATAGGTGGACCACCAGGGATTTTTAAATCAGTGAAACTACTCTGCATGATACTGTAATGGTGACATGTGACATTATGCATTTGTCAAAACAAATAGACCTGTACAAAACAGAGTAAGCCCTACTGTCAACTATGAATTTCAGTGAATAATGTATCAATATTGGTTCATCAATTTTAACAATTGTAGCACAGAATGTATTATATATACACGAATGATAGTGGAAACTTTATGAGTGAGGAGAGGAAAGAGGACACATGGGAACTCCCTGTGATCTATCAATTATTCTATAAACCTAACACTGCTGTCAAAAGCCAAGTCTATTAATTAAAAGTAATGTTTAGGCTATTTTTTTGTAGGTGAAACCAACTAATTACTGTGATTGATAAAAGTTATCTTTGATTTAGATGAACATTCAGGCCAAAAATGCTTTTCTTTGACAGATTACCTATTAAATTACATAAATTATTGTAGAATCTAAAATATCCATAGGTATGCGGCAAAGTGCTATTACTAAAATTTCCTTTAGAACCAAAGGTCCTCAGGGAAGTATATGATGGAAAGCATACATGTTTGCTAGAATACTTTGCAATGCTGCATCACATTTCAAAATTAAGAATTAACAAATTCTATCCCCTCAAACCTGTTATACCCTGGACACATTCAGCATCTTTTCCCTCACTTCAGGAAACCTAACTCTTCCCGGGAGGTGCTTTGCTTCATCCCAGGTCAGTTTGTACAAAACACCAGGAGGGCAAGCTGTGCTTTCTCTCTGCTCCTCCCAGGCAGCATTGCCAATGAGCAGAGCAGTAGAGATAATGTCGGTACACAATCGTGTGGTCAGAGGCGCAAGACAGAGAGAGGAGTAGGCTTCCAGCCTCCAGGAACTCTTTCAAGGCTCAAGAGTTAAACGTTTTGATTGTGCTTTGTCTTCTTTTCCTCGTTGTCTTAGTCTTTGCCCCATATGTACCCCTCTTACACTCCTTACCAGAAATTCTTTCAACCTAAATGTTATATATTTTAACTTGATTATGAATGGCTGTAGGGCAAGGGAAAGAGAAAGAGATGGGGAAACATCAATGTGAGAGAAACAGTGATCAGTCGCCTTTCTGGTGACCAAACCCACAGCTGAGGCCTGGGCCCTGACCAGGAGTCAGCCGAGACCTTTCACCTTACAGGATGATGCCCAGCCCATGAGCCACACTGGTCAGAGCTAGGGATGGCCATACCTTTAAACATGCTTTTCTTCATTAGTAGACATTGTTTTTACTATACAGTCACTACTTTACAGTGGATGCCCTTTTCCAAGGCACCCTGAAGAGCAGTGTGAGCACCCTTGAGAACCTGAACTCTGCTTGATCAGAATCCTATTGGTTGTTCAGCTCCCTATACTTTTGTGCTTAACAATGTGCAGCCATTCCATGTTCTTTTTACTTTCTTGGTTTAATTTCTGGTAACCTACATGGTTTTCTCTTAGTTTATTTCTGACTAAATGCAAAGTTTTCCTTTTTTCTACACTTTAGATTCCATGTCTGATTTATCCTTCTGATCATCCTAACATTGAAATTACTACATCTAAATATGGGGAATTAGCCCTGGCTTGTGGCACAATGGATAAGGCACCAGCCTGCGAACCCAAATGTCGCTGGTTCAATTCCCCAGCCAGGCCACATAACCAGGTTGCAAGCCAGGTCTCCAGCCAGGTCTGTAGCTGGAGGCAGGTGAAAGGTAACCATACATTGTTGTCTCTCTTCCTCTCAGCCTCTCTCCCTTCCCCTCTCTCTAAAAATAATAAATAAAATCTTTTTAAAAATATGGCGAATTGTTCAGTATATATTTTTAAGCTATACTATATTTAAGGCTCTGTGTTAGCCCTAAATTTAGACAGTTAGTAATGCATTAAACTATTGCTACTGTGCGTGGTATTCTGAAATACTGCATGTTTTAAGAAGCAAATGGTATTGATATTTAACATCTTGACTTAATAGATAATCTATGTACTGATGAGTGAAATACTTTGTGCCCTTGATTAACTAGTCTTCAAATGACAAATATATTTTTAAAGGTTATTTATTTATTTATTTTTAGAGAGAAGAGAAGGAGGGAAGGCAGAGAGGGAAAGAAATATCAATGTATGGTTGCCTTTCACCTGCCTCCAAGCTACAGACCTGGCTGGAGACCTGGCTTGCAACCTGGTTATGTGCCCTGGCTGGGAATCGAACCAGCGAATTTGGGTTCACAGGCTGGCGCCTATCCACTGAGCCACCAGCCAGGGCTTAAATTATAAATATTTTCTTGCAAAAATATACCAGTGTGATTTAGAAGTTCACTGTACACAATAGAATTTACCTTGGTATTAAACATTTAATGCCAAATTTATAACCTGTTTATGCCTTAAAAGACATTCATATTTTTTAATCTGTGATCATTCCAGGTAAATAATGCTGACTTGAATCTATTCAACCCCCAAAATTATCATTCTGTTGTCAATTGGATTATGTTAGGCAGTTAAGGGAAATGAAGAAATAATGGATCTAGACTTTAGTGAAGTCTTTTTGAATAATTCTTCCAGTAAATTCTTAGAGAAAAGGTATAGAAATAAAGGTATTAGTAAAATTGATTGGTTGGTGATGTATATCTGGGCTCTGTGTCCACTCAGTCTTTGCTTACATTTTTATTGATGAAGTGCTTGAAAATATAAAAGGTTTATCCATTTTGTAAATGACAAGACTCTAGAATTTATCAAATCACTAAACAAACAGGTTGCATGGATATTTTGGAAAATAAAAACCAAGAATCAGATGTTGTGATCAAGACTCTGAAAACACATAGATTAAGGGAAGGGAAAAACAGGCCAGTAGCTTCTAGAAGATAAAAGAGATAATAAGGAAAACGTGAGAAAGGAATTAGAGATTTTCCACTCTACCTGCCAATCTTCAAAATCACACATTGATTTACAAAGGCAATTAATCTGCAAAAATTTTTGTTTTTCTTAATCACTTTCACCCATGAGTTTAACTTTTTAAGCTTTTTATAGTGCTTGTATCAGTTGGGAATTACATTTGGCTAGCAGTAATAGAATCCTGGGTGAAAAGAGGACATAGAGGCTTAGGTAAATTATGAGGGTTTTTTCCATACAGCATGAAATCAAGAATCAGTTTGGGTGGTACAGTAGCTCTTTGGTCAGTAAAAAATAAATAAAAATAAAAATAAAATGCTATTTTTCTTATCTGCTATCCAGAACATATATTATCTCATTGACAAGATGGCTTTTGGAGTTACGGTCTTATTACTGGCAAGGACCCACACATACAAAGGCCATCTGACAGGAAGGAACTCAGAAAGTACTGTGGCTGAAGTTTGAAGAAGAAACTTGAAGTAGACATATAACCCTTTGCAGATGATAAGAAAACAGTGAATATTTACTATTAAGGAAAACATTTCTAATTTATGAGAACCTTCATGCGTAGCTGAGACTGAACCAGGGCAAAAGAGAACCCCCCTTCCTTCCACTACCTGGCTAGCAAGCATGGCAACCCAAACCAGGAATTTACTACTGGGATTAGGAGCTGGAGTCTGAGGGAGGCACTCTCTGATGTGCTGAACATGGGGAAAACCTAATGCTGGGGATGGATCAGGAACATTGAGAGAAGCCTTCTGAAAACCGTTCCCCAACCTAACAACACAAGATTACACTAAAGAAAAGGAAAGATAACGAAGCACTAAAGGTTACCATGGTAACAACCAAGTGCAAATCCAGTTCAACTCCTGACTACGCTGACTCAACCTCGTACACTAACAATGTAGCAGAAGAATAGGTGTTTTTATTTTCAAGAATAAGTATATATTATTGTAGTCCCTACTGTCTTACACATCTGGCATTTAGTTAAAAATTATGAGACCCACAAAACAAGAAAAATATTGTAAAAAGTGTATAAAAATGAAGTGATCAATAGAACAAAATTAATATATAACCCAGATGGTGAAACTCTCAAACAGGAAATTGTAATAACTATGATTAATATAATTAAGGCCTCTAGAGGAAAAGGTAGACAGCATGTGAAAAGATGGGTAATTTTTGCTGAGAAGATAGAAACTAATGGAAATATTAGGTAAAAACCAAAACAGTAATGGACATGAAGAATGCCCTTGACAGGTTCAATAGAAGACTAACAGAGCTGAATTTTATTGACACAGTGTATCTTCAAATTCATTAACTTTGAAGATACACTACACCAATAAAAATGACCTAATCAGAAACACAAGGAGAAAAATATTGGAGGAAAAGAAACAAGAGGAAAAAAAAACCCTCATTTCAGAGCATTGAGACAATATCAGTAACATATGTAGTAGAAACATATATATTGTGGATTTATATGTGTACAGTATAACTAAAATGTATTATAACAATAGCACAAACTATGTGATAGAGGAATTGGAATCATACTCTTGTAATCTTTATACAAAACAAGTGAGGCAGAATTACAGTATTTAAATATACATATTAAACACTACAGCAACCACTAAAAAATAATGATAAATAAGTTAATAGTAAAAATAAAATGGAATCACAAAAACAGAAGACAAAAGAGAAAATGAAGAACAGATGCAACAAATTTTTAAATGAGCAAAATTGTATATGTTAATCCATCCAAATCAATATGTAAATGTCATAAATATGTCAATTAAGAGACAGATTGTCAGGTTGCATAAAAAGGCAACATGCAACTATGTGCTACCTATGAAAAGCCATTTTAACTTTTTGTTAATCCTCACCCAAGTATACTGTGTTTTATTGATTTGAGAGAGAGAACTGTCGGTTGCCTCCCATACATTCCCCAACCAAGGACTGAACCCACAGCTCAGATATGTGCCTTGAGTGGGGATTGAATCCATATTCTTTTGGTGTACAGGCCAATGCTCCAACCAACTGAGCCACCCAGCCAGGCTGGAAAGCCGTTTTAGACACAGAGTCAAAGTGAAAGCATGGAGAAAAATGTATCATGTAAGAACCAGTTCAAAAAAAAAAAAAAAAAAAAAAAGCTAGATAGCCAACATTAATATCAAATAGACTTCAGAACAAAGACTGAATTACCAGGGATAAAGAGTTCATGTCAAAATGGTATCAGAGCATAACAATCCTAAAAGTATATACACCTAACAGTAGAACTTTGAAACACTTGCAGATAAAAAGATAGACCTAAAAAGAATTATGTTTGATGACTCAATGCTTCTCTCAGTAACTGATAAAGCAAATAGAACTAGTTTAAGGATATAGAAAACTTGATAGCATGCTCAACCAGTTTGACCTTACTGACCTTTATAGAACAAACTCACCAAACCACCAGAATACACATTATTTTCAAGTGCACATGAAACACTTACCAGGATATATCATATTCTGCACAATAAAATAAACTTCAACTCATTTAAAAGATTTGAAGTTATTTAGAGTATGTTCTGTATTGTAGTTGAAGTAGGAATCAATAACAAAATAATACCTGAATAACTGAAATATTTGGTAAACTTACAAAACACTGCTAAATAATTAATTGGTCAGAGAAATCTGAATATTTTGAACTGAATGAATGAGAATGCACAACATATCAAAATCTGTGCATGGCACTAACGCAGGGCTTTGAAGGAAATTTGTATTATAAATTTGTATTTCAAAGAAGAATGGTTTTAAAGATTTAAGATCGTACCCTAAGAAACTCTAGAAAGAAGATAAATTAAAACCAAAGCAAGAAATGAAGTAACTAATGGTGGTGAGAGCAGAAATCAATGGACTTGGAACTAGAAAAGCAATAGAAAAAATTAATAAAGACAAGCACTCTTTGAAAATATAAATACAATTGATAAAATTAACTGATGAAGAACAATCATTTCTTCAAAGTTATTTCTGAGTAGAGCTTTTTCCTATATGCATAACAGTAATATAATTTCAATAATTTGCTCATTTAACAAACACTTATTTAGTACCAATTGTATGACAGGCACAATTTTAAATGGGATGCATCAGTCTCCAAACCAAATTTCTGGTGACAGCCTAGACAACTAGTTTTAATTAGAGGCTGCTTCATGAAAAGCTTTACATAAGCCATGTCTTTGGTAGAGTTCATGTGGAAATTGCTCAACTAATGGGATTAAACGTACATAACGGTTGCATGCTGGTTTCAAAATGTTTTGCACTGTACACACCCTGTTAGTCAGATTTAATTTTGTGGTAACTGGGTTTAAAATAAGACCCCCGAAAGACAGAAAACTTTGACAATACCCACCTGCCATACACACACATAAGCCTTTTTCTAATGTAAGAAAATAATTTGAGTTTGAGGTAAAGTCTCCAGGCCCAACAGGGTTACCTTTTTTTCTATTAATCTTTTTGTATTTCAGTTTGGGAAGTTTCTATTGACATTTCTTCAAGCTCACTGATTCTTTCCTCATGGTTGTCCAGTGTACTGATAGGCTTCTCAAATGTGTTCGTCATTTGATTTGCTAGTGTTTTTGATTCCTAGAATTTCTTTTGGATTCTTTCTTAGAGTTTCCATCTCTTTGCATACATTACCCATCTGTTCTTGTATGCTGTTCCATTTTTCATGAGAACTCTGTGCATATTAATCATAGTGATAATAAGTTCCTGTTTAATAATCACCAAATCCATGTCAAAGCTGAGTCTAGTTCTGATGCTTATTCTGCCTTTCAGTGTGCTTTTCCTTGCCTTTTAGCAACTTACCTTTAGCACTGTAGTTTTCTTGTTGAAAGTTGGTATATTGAGTAACAGGAACTGAGGTACATAGGCTTTAGTGAGGTGTGGGGTTTCTTATCGCATCACTAAAAGTTGGACTGCATTTAATGTTTGCTGCATCTGTAGGTGCCAGAGGCTTCAAATTCCTCTAGTGTTTTGTTTTTGTCTCCTGTTGCCCTTGGGTTTCCCTAAGAATTTCTCATTATATAGTGTGTGTGTTTTGCCCCACTCCCAGCTGTAATCAACTGTTTCTACCCTGGAGCACTACTGGTGTTATGGTAAAGTGCTAAAAGGGAAAGCATTTTAAATTTTATAATTAACTCTACTTCACAAGTGTTTCTTTCTTTCTTTCCTTTTTTTTTTTCATCAATGTATGGTTGCGTTTCACCTGCCTCCAGCCACAGACTTGACTGGAGACCTGGTTTGCAACCTGGTTATGTGCCCTGGCTTGGGAATCGAACCTGCGACC
Source organism: Noctilio leporinus (assembly GCA_004026585.1). Lineage (NCBI taxonomy): Eukaryota > Metazoa > Chordata > Mammalia > Chiroptera > Noctilionidae > Noctilio > Noctilio leporinus. Next base: position 12,558 of record PVIW01005209.1, on the reverse strand, counting down.
TTTGGGTTCACAGGCCGGCACCTTATCCACTGTGCTACCAGCCAGGGCCCACAAGTGTTTCTTAGCTTCTCTCTCTCCACTCAGGTGAGAAAGGAAGGCTGGAAGAGGCTGGAGTATGAGAAATGTCCCAGGTGGGATAAGGCTCTGGTAAAATAGTTTCCTGTGGACAGTAAGTAGGTCTTTATTATGGAGAGGGATCTGGACATATTTCACAATGACTTTTCTTTTCATCCCAGAGGAGATCTTTCTTGGTTTTACATTGTGAGAACTGGCTGATCATTCCTGGAGGCAAAAACCATGGAAGTGTGTGAGGCTCCCTAAGACTGCTGCCCCCAGAAGTTTCAGTTACTCTAGTCCTCACTCAGTCTCTAGCAAATCATCAAAATTACCACCTCTTGGCTGGTAGCACAGTGGATAAGGCGCCCGCCTGCAAACACAAAGGTCGCAGGTTCGATTCCCCAGCCAGGGCACATAACCAGGTTGCACACCAGGTCTCCAGTCAGGTCTGTGGCTGGAGGCAGGTGAAAGGCAACCATACATTGATGTCTGTCTCCCTCTCTGCTTCTCTCTCTTCCCCCTTTTCTAAAAATAATAAATAAAATCTTTTAAAAAATTACCACCTAAGTGTTACAAGTTTAGGGCTTCGTGGTTTCTGCTGTGGGTAAGTAAGACTTGGCAGTGAGTCCATGGTTTCACCCGTCTTTGCAGATTTCAGGGTGGCAGGGCTGTCCTGCGGCCTTGGTTTAAGAAAAATGATTTTTAGTTTAGTCAGCTTTTTCTGGTAGTAAAAAGATGGAAGTGACAACTTCTAACCTTTTTCTATTTTGAAGCTGAAACTGGAAGCCTTTTTTATTATTATTATTTTCTGAGAGGGGTTTGGGAGAAAGACATCAACTATGGTTGCCTTTCACCTGCCTCCAGCTACGTACCTGGCTGGTGACCTGGCTGGGACTTGAACCAGTGACCTTTGTGTTCGCAGGCCAGCGCCTTATCCACTGTACCACCACCCAGGGTCTTGGAAATCTTTTTTGTTATTAACCTTTATTGCTACACAAGACAGACGAGATTCGAATTTCCCGCTAGTATCCTTTAGCTCTATTGAAGTAGATGCTCTGTCAGCTTCCCAAGAAGCTCGCAGCCAATTGGATCTTGCTTGTCCAATGGGAGGACGCTTGGATTCGCGGGCACCATGGAGGCCGTTGCCTGGAAACCACATAAATACCGGAGCGCACAGGCGGCCGTTGCGAGTGCAAGTTTGCACATTAAGGGGCTTCCGTCCAGCTGGAGCCCTCGTTGGGATTTTCGTCCACCAGGATGGTGAGCATCTGGGGCGGGGGAGGAGCGAGCGGGAGGTCTCGAAACTACTTGTTTATCTATTGATTGAATTGTAGTTTAGATCTAGCCTGCTCCTAAGAAAAAAAAAAATTTAACGCCCAAACTGAGAATTACCGTGGACGTTGCATTTGCTTTCAGAGGCCTCAGGTGCAATTGCTTAAGGGCCACTTCACCGTAGCTAACAGCTCTTTTTGCATTTTCCCCACACTATTAGACCTGGCCGGTAAAAATCTTATTTCCCATAATCCAGGAACTTTAGGAAAAGATTTAAAAACTGCAGAAAAGACGAATGAGTGGAAATTAACTTCCAAGAGAGAGCGAATGAATAATTAATTAGCAGTGGGTTGATCTATTAACTCGATATTAGAAAAACCTGACAGGCTTGGGAACAGAACTTGGCGGCCAAGCTGGGGGACTGCAACTAGAGTCGGGGTGGAATTGGGGGTCGCAGGGTGGAAAGAGGAGGAACTCCCTGTGTAGTAAAAAGCTGGGTATGTGCATAGACTTCAACTTCACGTCTTTGAATCCTAGTACAGCTATTTATTAGCTGAAGAACCTTGTAAAGCTGCTTTTACTTTTGTCTTCTCATTTATAAGATGGGGAATAATAACGTTCCTACTTCATTGATATATCAATATATTTACCTACCATGTTTATACTTTTATTATGGTATATTCCATATTCCTCTGAATTTAGAAAGGAAGCCAAAGGCTCTTCCTAACTTTATTACTGTTACCTATCTTTGTATCATTTACAGAAATATATTTTTTAAAAATTAGGTTTTAGAACACCAAAACATGCATTATTTTATTTTATTCCATTTTTTATTTTATTTTACATTACAGGCTTCCAAAAGGAGAACATTGAACTTCACTGAAAGGCACCAGAAATTAGTAGATATAAACCACAGCAAAAAATTGCATATTGATGCACTAAAAAAGATAGAGAATCAAATCAGGGACCAAATGGTGCAGAATGAAAATGAGGAGCGTGCTGAGCGCAAGAGATTCCTCAGATTATTACAGAATGAACAATTTGAGTTAGATATGGAAGAAGCCATTCAAAAGGTAACTTTTACTATTTATTATTAACATGCCCCGCCCCCCCCCCGCCCCCCTTTATTTTTCTCCTTGGAAATGATGAAAGCTAACTGTTCATACTGGAATTGATTAGATAGTCAGCATCAGACAAAGGATACCTCTCTGTAAGTCAGCCCAGGGTAGTGGTTAAGGGCTGGGTTTTTGGAGCTGGATTAGGTGTCTTTGAATTCTGTTACTGCTGTGTATTAGTTGTGGAACCTTGGGGAGGGTGCTTTTACTTTTTATGGCCCCATTTATAAAATGGGAGTAATAACAGTGCCTACTCCATATGATTCTTCTAATAGTTAATAACTTAATATGTGAAAGCCCTTGGGATAGTGCCAGGAAGAGAGCACAGGTTTCATTTCATAAATATGAAATCCATAATTACTTACATTCATTGTTCACATAAGTACAACTCAGTTGCCTTCCATAAAATTCCGAAAATAAAAATGTAATACCTTTTGAATTTACTGAAATTAGATATGTGTATATTAGGTGGCAGAAAATGAACACTTATGTATTAGCTATAAATTTACTTGTATTCTTTTAGTTTTGAAATACTGCCTTGAAGAATTCAAATAGAATTTATGTGTATATGACTCCTAAAATATGGAGGTAATTTTTCCATGGAAATGTCTAAATATTTAAAGGGATGAGGATGGTAGAAAAGGGAAACCTACAAAAAATGAGTTCTCTAAATTACTGATATTTCAGCATATTTTGTGTGCCTGTTTTAAGTTCAGCATTTTGTAGGACATTGTGGGAAGTGGCAAAAGCAAGTTTTAAAAGTAGTAACCCTCTCTCTGAATCCAAATTCCAGAAACTCAGACATGATTTTATAACCCTGAGAAAGTCCCCTGAGTTTAGTTTTTTCCTTATTCTTTTTATTCTCATTAATTAAAAAAAAAGATTTTTATTTATTATTTTTAGAGAGCAGGGAGGGGAGAGAGGGAGAGAGACATCAATGTATGGTTGCCTTTCACCTGCCTCCAGCTAAGAACCTGGCTGGAGACCTGGCTTGCAACCTGGTTATGTGCCCTGGCTGGGAATCAAACCAGCGGCCTTTGGGTTCCCAGACCAGCACCTTATCCACTGTGCCACTAGCCAGGGCTCCTATTTTTGTTTTTTTGTTTTTTTGTTTTTAATTTTTTTTTAACTTTATTGTTGTTGTATTACATCCATCCCCTTTTTGCTCCCCTCTGTCCCCCTCCCCACCCACCCATTCCCCCCAAAGTCAATCCCACCTGTTGTCCATGTCCATGGTTCCTTTATACTAGGTTCTTGTCTAAGCTGCTCCCCTTCTTTGTATTTTTGTTTTTAAAGATCCCAGATACCTTATCAACTATCTCCTGCATACTTCAATATATGTACATCTTATAAAATCAATATTTCAGCCCTGACTCGTGGCTCAGTGGATAGGCACCAGCCTGAGAACCCAAAGGTCGCTGGTTCAATTCCCAGCCAGGGCACATAACGAGGTTGCAAGCCAGGTCTCCAGCCAGGTGCATAGCTGGAGGCAGGTGAAAGGCAACCATACATTGATGTTTCTCTCCCTCTCTGTCTATCTCCTGTCCCCTCTCTCTAAAAATAATAAAAAAATAAAATAGATTTTTATTTCATAACATCTGTCACCCAATAGAATGATCAATAACTTCTAGGTATTTTTTTTTTTTTTCTTTTTTAGATTTTATTTCATTATTTTTAGAAAGAGGGGAAGGGAGAGAGGCAGAGAGGGAGAAAGACATCAATGTATAGTTGCCTTTCACCTGCCTCTAGCCACAGACCTGACTGGAGACCTGGTTTGCAACCTTGTTATGTGCCCTGGCTGGGAATCGAACCTGCAACCTTTTGGGTTCACAGGCCAGCCTGCGCCTTATCCACTGTGCTACCAGCCAGGGCTTAGGTATCTTTTTAATTCCATTTCATAAGCAAATTTCTGTGATTGTGTCAGAATTCTACTTTTTTTGGTTGGTTCGTTTTAATCAGGTTCTAAAGGTTTATACTGTATTTTTGGTGGTTATGCCTGTTAGGTCCCTCTTAAACTAAGACAGCCCCTTTGTCATCCTTAATTTTTTTAATTTCATGTTTCTAGCTTGTTAACTAGGCTGAATTTATCTGTTTGCTCCCTCATTCGTTTCTTTGATTTATTCTCCTGTCTCTTAATATTTCCTCTAAATGGAAGTTAGCCTTAAAGGCATGGTTAGATTTATGTACAACTTTTTGGCAATTACTCCTCAGACAGTGCTCTCCTTGACATTGTATCACAGTGGCAGTCACATGATGACTTAGTGATGCTAATGCTGATTGGTAAGTTTAGTGAGACAGCCGGGTTCCTACACTGTAAAGGTTTCTATCAATTTCATTTATAGTTCACCAGTGAATCTTTTCTTTTGTCCTGGGTTGTAAAACACTGATTTCTAATTTTGTTGTTCCTTTCACATTCAGCTGAAATTACGTTGTAAAGGACTTTCCAGCCCTGGCTGGTGGCACAGTGGATAAGATGCCGGCCTGGGAACCCAAAGGTTGCTGGTTCGATTCCCAGCCAGGGCACCTAATCAGGTTGCAAGCCAGGTCACCAGCCAGGTCCATAGCTGGAGGCAGGTGAAAGGCAACCATACATTGATGTCTCTCTCCCTCTCTGCCTCTCTCCTTTCCCCTCTCTCTGAAAATAATAAATAAAATATTTTAAAAAAAGAACTTTCCCACATCAGCTAGGGTTATTTGATATCCTAAAATACAGTTCTTACTGGAAAGGGATATAGTTAATTTTCAAAGTAAAGAATTGGTGCCATAGGCACTTTCATTTGTGTCTGCCTATGTTGTTGTTTTTTTTTTGTTTTGTTTTCTTTAGTTTTTGACTTTTAAAAAAAATATCTTTATGGACTTACAAGTTTTTATAATTACATTTATTATTAATTGAATTTTTTTTGATGCTCAAATTGTCCTGTCTTTGGCCAATGATGCCCTTATATTGCTTCTATGTCCTTCTAACAAGACTCCCCTTACCTGTGATGGTACCCTTGCTTTCTGTCGGAACAAAATGTTTCAGGCTAGTGATGGTTAATTTTATGTGTCAACTAGACTAGGCCATTTATTTGGTCCAGATATTTGGCCAAACATTATCCTGGGTATTTTGGTGTTTTTGTGGTTCTCAGTCCTTCATACATAGACTGGAACTAAACCATTGGCTCCCTTGAGACTCCAGCTTTCCATCTCACCCTGCATATCTGGCGATTTCCCTGCCCGCGTAATCACTGATGCTAATTCTGTTTCTCTGGAAAGTCCTGACTAATACAAGGCAGCTTATCTTGTAAATTTCTTGCTTCACAGCTGGAATTGGCTATTGTACCAAGGATTGTGTTATCATTTAGTGGAAATAATATTTAGAGACAATTTGGGTGCTAGATGTGCTTGTTATTACTCTTGAATTATCATTGATTCCAGGTCTTTTAGTGGACAGAGCTGGAAATATGCATGTATTTAACTTTATTTTGAGATAAATGTAGATTTATGAAAGTTGCAAAAGTAGTAGAATTTGTATATATCCTTCACCTGAATTCTCTTTATGTTAACATCTTATATAATTATAGAACAATTATTAAAATGAGGAAATTAGCCCTGGTATGATACTGGTAACTAAACTACAGGATTTATCCAGGTTTTAAATACTGATTTATTTCAGTTTTTCTTTAATGTCCTTTCTGTTCCGGGATCACAAATTGCATTTAGCTGTCCCGTCTCCTTAGACTCTTTCAGTCTATGAGAGTTCCTTTTTCCTGTCTTTCACATCTTGACAGTTTTAAAGACTGTTGTTCATTTGCTATATTAGTTTTCTTTTTTAATTTAATCTTGATTATATTTTCCATTACCATTTGGTCCCCTTACCTGCCCCTCCCCCCAGCCGTCACCACACTGTTGTCCCCACGTCCATGAGTCCTTTTTCCTTTTTGCTCAATCCCTCCACTCGCCCCGCCTCATCCTGCTCTCTGGAGAATCTATGTTTTCTTGTTAGTTCAGTTTGTTCATAGATTCCAATTCATGTTGTTGCATGAGTTGTTCCTTTTAACTGAATAGTATAGTAGTATTCCTGTATGTGGATTCACCACCATTTATCCATTCACAGGTTGAAGGAAATCTGAGTTATTTTCAGTTTTTGGCAATTAGAAAGAAAGCTACTATAAAACATTTGTATGAAAATAAATTTTCTGTCCTCTTGAAGTTCTGGGAGCAGGATGGTTGGGTCATGTAGTAGGTGTATCTTTCATTTTATGAGACTGCCAAACTGTTTTTGCAAAGCTGCTGCACTGCACTGTTCCCCAAATAACATGCAAGAATTCCACTTGCTTTGCTGTTGCTTTTGTTAATTGAATTTTTATTGGGATAATTTTAGATTCATATGCAGTTGTAAGAAATAATGCAGAGAGATTCTATATTGTACTAAATTTTTCCCAATGGTGCATCTTGCAAAACTAAAGTACAAATACCAACAATGATATCATCCATCAGTCTTACTCAGATTTCCCCAGTTTTTTTTTTTAAAGATTTTATTTCATTATTTTTAGAAGGAGGGGAAGGGAGAGAGGCAGAGAGGGAGAGAGACATCAATGTATGGTTGCTTTTCACCTACCTCCAGCCACAGACCTGACTGGAGACCTGGTTTGCAACCTTGTTATATGCCCTGGCTGGGGAATCGAACCTGCGACCTTTGGGTTTGCAGACCGGCACCTTATCCACTGTGCTACCAGCCAGGGCTGATATCCCCAGTTTTTACTTGAGCTTGTGTTTGTATGTGTGCATGTGTGCATGTGTATTTAGTTCTCTACAGTTTATCACATGTGTAAATTTGTATGTCCAGCACCACAGTCAAAACGCAGGAGTTCCATGACCACAAAGATCCTTCATTTTGTTCTGTTATAAGCAAATCTATCTATTTGTTCTTCACATCTACCTCATCTATCACTTTGGTAATCATTAATACGTTCTCCATTTCTATAATTTTGTCATTTTGAGAGTGTTATATGTACAACTCAACAATAATAAGACAAAAAAAATTAATAGGCAAAGGATTTCAATAGCCATTTCTCCAAAGAAAGTATACAAATGAGCAAGAAGCATTAAAAAATGGTTAATATAATTAGTTATTAGGGAGATGCAAATCAAAACCACAATGAGACACCACTTTAGACCTGTGGTGATTATTTAATTTATTGATTTGAGAGAAGCAGAGAGACAGACATCAATTTGTTGTTCCAGTATATATTTATGCATTTAATGGTTTATTCTTGTATGTGCCCTGACTAGGGATCAAACTGCAACCTGCACATATGAAGCCAGTGTTCTAACCAACTGAGCTACAGGCGAGGGCAATTATAATTTTAAAAAAGAAAGTAAGTTTTGGCAAAGATATAGAGAACTTGAAATTCTTGTACATTGCTGACAGAAGTCTAAAGTACTATAGTGATTGTGTAAGACAGTCTGGTAGTTTCCCAAAAAGCCAAATGTAATTATTACCTAGCAATTCCACTCACGGTATGTACCCAAGATAACTGAAAACATGTCTACGCAGAAACTTACATGGATCTTCATAGCTGCATTATATGTGATAACCTACAAGTGGAAACAATCCAAATGCCCATAAGTTGATAAATAAAATTAATTATATCTACACATGGAATACTATTCAGCCATAAAGAGGAATGCATTGCTACAACTTGCAGCATGGATTAACTTTAACAATATGATGCTAAGTGAAGGCAGTCAAACACTGATGGCCACATGTTGTGTGATTTTGTTTAAATGAGACACCTAGAATAGACAAATCAATAGAGGTAGAATGATTCGTGGTTGCCAGAGGATGAGGGCTATGGTGGGTGCAGGTGAGTGACTGCTAATAGGTATGGGTGTTTTGGGAGGGGGATGGTGAAAATGTTTTGTTTTTTAAGATTTTATTTATTTTTAGAGACAGGGGAAGGGAGGGAAAAAGAGAGGGAGAGAAACATCAGTGTGTGGTTGTCTCTCACACACTCCCAACTGGGGACCCGACCCACAACCCAGGCATGTGCCCTGCCCAGGAATCGAACAGGCAACCCTTTGGTTTGCAGGCTGGAGCTCAATCCACTGAGCCACACCAGCCAGGGCGAAAATGTTTTGAAACACTGAAAACTGTCCACATAAAAACCCACACATGGATGTTTATAGCAGCTTTATTCATAATTGCCAAAACTTGGAAGCAAGTAAGATCTTTTAGAAGGTGAATTGATAACCCAGATAACAGAATATTATTCAGTGCTAAAGAAAACATGAGATATCAAGCCATGAAAAGAGATGGAGGAACCTTAGTAGATGTATTTTACTAAGTGAAAGAAACCAATCTGAAAAGACTACGTACCATGTGATTCCAACTACCTGACATTCTGGAAGTGGCAAAACTATGGAGATAGTGAGAATTTGATCAGTGGTTGTCAGGAATTCCAGGGAAGAAGAGAAGATAAGGCAGAGCACAGAGGAACTTCAGGGCAGCGAAACTACTCTGTGTGGCACTGTAATGGAGAATAGATGTCATTATACATCTGTCCAAACCTGTGGATGATGTGTCACACCGAGAGTGAGCCCTACTGTAAACTATGGACTGTGGGTGACAATGATGTGCCAGCGTAGGCTGATTGTAACCCGCGTACTATCCAGGTGCAGGATGCCAATGGGGAGGGAGGCTGTGTGTGTGTGGAGGCAGAGGGTATGTGGGGACTCTGTTCTTCCTGCTCAATTTTGCTAGGAACCCAGACTCTAAAAGGTAGTCTGTTTTTTTTTGTTTTTTGTTTTTAAAGTTCTGGAACTAGATAGTGGTGACGGTTGCACAATATTGTGACTATACTAAAGGACCACCAGATTGTAAAATCTGAAAGGTAGATTTTATGCTGTGTGAATATCTCACTGTTAAAATGAAGAACACGTTCCAAGAAATCATATAAATGGGATGAAACAATATGGAACTGGGTTTTTGGGGTTTTTTAAATCAGCATAATTCATCCATTCCTTTTTGTTGCTGAGTAGTATTCCGTGGTGTGGATGTACCACAGTTTATTTGCCCATTTACCTGTTGACAGATGTCTGGTGGTTCCAATATTGGCTCTTTTAAATAAATCTGCCATAAGCATTGGGGTACAGGTTTTTACATAAACATGCTTTCATTTTCTGGAATAAATGCTTGAAAGTACAATTGTTGATTATACAGTAATGACTTATTAGCTTTATAACACACGATCAAACTTTTTCACAGTGGCTGTATCACATTACACCCCCACACAACAGTGTGCATGAGTAATGGGCTTTCACACCAGCTCTTGGTTTTGCCACTCTTTTTTTTATTTTAGCCGTTCTAATAGGGATGTAATGATATATCATTGTAGTTTTAACTTGCATTTCCTGGTGGTTCTTGATGTTGAACATCTATTCATGTGCTTACTCTTCCCATAATACAGAATTATGTACCTGGTAATGACACACCTAGGATTTGTTTTAAAATATACTAGAGCCCTGTCCTGGTGGCTTAATTGGTTGAAGTGCTGTCCTGTACACCAAAAGGTTACAGGTTTTATTCCCAATCGGGGTAGATACTTAGGTTGTGGTTTCAATCCCTGACTGGGGCATGTATGGAAGGCAGCCAATCGATGTTTCTCGGCCACATTGATCTCCCTCTCCCTCTCTCTTCCTCTCTTTCTCTAAAATCAATAAATACATATTTGGGTGAGGATTAAAATATATTTTAAAATAATAATATAGGGAAAAAGCAGGAAAAAGTAAGAGTGGAATGAAAGAGGAGAGAAAAAAATTAACAAAATATTGATAATTATTGAAGATAAATGATGGCTACCTGAAGGTGTATTTTAATATTTTCTTGCTCTTGGTGATATTTGAAATTTTCCGTGATAAAATATTTGGAAAGTTATTTACTTAAATAATAGTTTGTATTTTAAAATAAAACAAATAATTGGTTGCTGCTCTGAAGGCACTTGCAGTTTTGTTATAAACACATTCAACCTTGACAGAAAAAATCTGATTCTCGAAGATAAATCACTTAAATTATGTATTTTTTATTCAGGCAGAAGAAAACAAACGACTGAGGGAGCTCCAGCGTGAACAAGAAGAAAAGTTGGCTAGGGAACTGGCAAAACTAAAACACGAAAGTCTAAAGGATGAAAAGATGAGGCAGCAAGTAAGAGAAAACAGGTATATTGGTTTCTATAAATTTCATTTACTTAGTTGGTATCTTTCAACTTTCATGTAATGCTTAATACCTGAGAGTGAAATTTCTTTCTTTATATAATTGTAATTAGTTAATTTTGTTTGAAAATACTTCCTGCTTTATATGTTACATATCTTCATTGAGAAAAGAAGTTGGATTCTTAGAAGTAAAGTGGAAAAAAAGTTCTCTCTGTTCTTTTCTCTAAACTTAATTTTTAAAATGACCTTTTATTAAAAAATCGACTCATGGAAACCTCTTAAGAGAAACCTTAGGTGATATGTCATTTAATTTCTATGCTCGTATGTAAACTTCTCACAGTATTTCTGGAATCTGGATGGTGAGCAGATAAAGAAATGAGGGATATTTAACCTATAGTAGATTCATAGACATAAAAGGATGTCCTGAAGAACTAACGCTTTTCCCATCTGATAGCAAAACTGAGATAAGCACTAAAAAGTTATAGGGAAACTGATTTTGAGACAACAGGGGAAAAAAGATGAATCAAAGTGATATCTGAATGAAAAAGAAGATTCCTATCACAGTCACTAGAGGTGTTGACCACAGCTGACCAGCCCCCTGGGGCTGGGACCTGAGCTTCGCAGTCTAGTCTGGTGCGAGGACCAGGATCCCTCCCCAGGTGTCCCTACATCTGTAACAGTCAGTCTAGCAGCCAGCCACAGCTGCCATCCCGCTGCAGCTGCTCTGTTGCCAAACTGCGTCCTCTCTGTCCCGGCTTCGCCCCTCCTACCTGTCACGGGGAGTATTTCTTCTTTTTATCTTTGTTGGGCTTCCATGCAGCTCAATTTTCTGGAATTTTTTGGTTGTCTGTAGTTTTGAGGTAGACGTATTCCTTCTTAGTTGTTGGGGGGAAGGAGGTGCAGCATGTCTACCTACACCTTCATCTTGGCCAGAAGTTGGAATATGTTTCTTAATATTGCCTAAGGTTGTGTTACTTTTTGGGGTCAGCCATGTCACTCTTTTGATTAAAACTCAAGGTTAACTAAATGCCCAGTCTGTACTTATGAGTATATAGTTGAATATTATTGGAAATTTACTTTGATAGTTGTTGCATTTTATCTTAGCACAGTTTCTGTAGAAAATGATAGGACCTATGGGTGAATTTCAGGGTTTTTAAATATCATTAAATTGTATTTATATGGCCCTGGCTGGTGTGGCTTAGTTGGTTGGAGCATCATAATGTACACCAAAAGGCTCAGAGTTTGATTCCTAGTCAAGGCACATACCTAGGTTAGGGGTTCCATCCCCTGTCGGGGTGTATATAGGAGGCCATCAATCAATGTTCCTCTCTCACATTGATATTTTGCTCTCTCGCTCTCCCTTTCTCATGCTCTAATATGAGTAAACATTTTTTAAAATCATATGTTTGGCAAATAAACCCATGTGTGTTTTTGTATGTCCACAATTTTTCAATTCTTTGGAGGTTATTATTGAAAAATGATTTAGAATTACTGCTAACAACTTCAGATTGTTCTAGTCTCAAACTATCTTTTTTGGACCTTAATTCTCCAATCATTATTAGCTATCACTCATGGTTCTATATTATCAGACACGTCTTTGTCTAATTCACTGATAGAAGAGCTTTCCACTTCTAGCAATTGTAGACTAGGTGATGCAGATAAATTCTCCTTCTGAGAAGAGACTATCTGGAGAAAGTATAAAAGTAAGAACTAGGAGAGGATACAAAGGGGGAAGGAACATCCAATGGAGTAAAAACAGTCTCTTCAACAAATGGTGTTGGGAGAACTGGACAGCAACATGCAAAAAGATAAAACTAGACCACCAACTTACACCATACACCAAAATAAACTCAAGATGGATAAAGGATTTAAACATAAGCAGTGCCACCATAAAGGTCCTGGAGAAAAATATAAGCAGTAA
>PVIW01005208.1:54294-111819 GCA_004026585.1 Noctilio leporinus | reverse complement strand
GTATACATTGCCCATAATCTTGTCCTGTACACAAGCAGTTTTCATTTTATTTCATTTCCTTCCTTTTTTTTTTTTTTTAAAGATTTTTATTTCATTATTTTTAGAAAGGGGGGAAGGGAGAGAGGCAGAGAGGGAGAGAGACATCCATGTATGGTTGCGTTTCACCTGCCTCCAGCCACAGACCTGGCTGGAGACCTGGTTTGCAACCTGGTTATGTGCCCTGGCTGGGGAATCGAACCTGCGACCTTTGGGTTCTCAGGCCGGCGCCTTATCCACTGTGCTACCAGCCAGGGCCTTTTCCTTCCTTTTAATATAAGCAACTGTTTTTCCCTGAGAGTTGGCCTTCTGTATTATGTTGGTTTCAGGTGTGCAATAGTAACTTTATTCATTTTTCAATTAGAGTTGGCATTCAATATTATATTGCCCTGGCTGGTGGTTCAGTGGATAGGCACTGGCCTGTGAACCCAAAGGTCGCTGGTTCGATTCCCAGTCAGGGCACATAACCAGGTTGCAAGCCAGGTCTCCAGCCAGGTCCGTGGCTGGAGGCAGGTGAAAGGCAACCATACACTGATGCTTCCCTCCCTCTGTTTCTCCCTCCCTTCCCTTCTCCCTAGAAATAAAGGAATAAAATCTTTAAAAATATTATTTAGAAAATATCATATTAGCCTGTGCTTCTCAGTTCCTTCGTTGCAGGCATGAGACCTGGTTTATGGGAATCCGGCATAAGTCTAGCATTGCCTCCTTGCATCTGCTGACTCCTCAGTAACTGCTGATGAGAGTAGCCACCCTTCAAAGAAACCTAGCCTGCCGGTGAGAACCTGCTAACCCCTCTCTTGTAGGAAAGCAAGCCGCTGTTCTCAGAGCCAACAACCCCCACCCCCATCCCCTTGAAAAACTCCTGCCTCTCTTGTGTTAACTGCTGACACTTCCCTGCCTTCCTGGTCTCAGCTGGCTTGTGCATCCGACCAAATGAATCTTTGAAACTGGTGGCCTGCTCCCTGGTGTTTCTCCTCTCCCTCTGGCCGGACCTAACACGTCCCCTTTCCCACCCAGCCCCAACCCCTCCCATCTGGCAACTACCAGTGTGTCTACTGTGCCTATGACTTTGCTCCTGTTCTGTATTTTGTTGTTGTAGTAGCGCATGGGTACGACGTCTGTCCAGAAAGTATTGTGCCAATGTAATTAAATGTGTAATTAAAACCATTTGCCCAGCGGATGCTTTTGGACGGACCTCATAAATATGTACTTTTTGGATTCCACAAGTGACATCGTAAGGTATTTAATTAATGAAAAGATTTTATTCATTTATTTTTTAGAGAGAAGGGTAGGGAGGAAGGAAGAAAGGGAGAGAGACATCAGTCTATGGTGGCCTTTCACCTGCCTCCAGCTACGGACCTGGCTTGAGACCTGGTTTGCAACCTGGTTATGTGCCCTGACTGGGAATCGAACCAGCAACCTTTGAGTTCGCAGGCTGGTGCTTTGCCCACTGAGCCACCAGCCAGGGCTTCATATGGTATGTTAGACAGTTTTAATGTTTCATGTATGTCTTATTTTCTCTATGCTGTGTAACATACATTTATAGATCCATTACACATATCCATTTGTATATATGTATGTGCATACACACTGCATAAGTATACATATATACATGTATATATTATTATTTAAAAAAATTTTTTAAAGGTTTTATTTCATTATTTTTAGAAAGAGGGGAAGGGAGAGAGGCAGAGAGGGAGAGAGACATCAGTCTATGGTTGCCTTTCACCTGCCTCCAGCTACGGACCTGGCTGGAGACCTGGTTTGCAACCTGGTTATGTGCCCTGGCTGGGGAATCGAACCTGCGACCTTTGGGTTCACAGGCCAGCGCCTTAACCACTGTGCTACCAACCAGGGCCTTATATTATTTTTTAAAAGACTGTATATATTTATTTTTAGAGAGGGGGAAAGGGAGAAAGAAAAAGAGAGAAATATCAATGTGTGGTTGCTTTTCCTGTGCCCCCAACTGCGGACCTGGCCTGCAACCCAGGCATGTGCCCTGACTGGGACTCGAACCGGTGATCTTTTGGTTTGCAGGCTGGCACTCAATCCACTGAGCCACACCAGCCGGGGCCATGTATACATTATAAGCCCAGACACACACACATTATACACATGCATATATTTTAAATGCAGAATAATGGGTAAGGGTGTCACTCAAAAGACAAAGAGGAGTAACATGATAAGAATTTCTTTTAAAAAATCTCTCTGGCAGTCAATGTGGGGAGAGGTCCCCTTGGTGGCACAGAGCAGGGGGAAGGTCCCTGCAGGGACCCCAGATGCCCCAGTATGGGCAGCTAAGCCCTGAGTTAGGCAGTGGTTGGAGGAAGAGGAAAGTCTGAGAAACATTCAAATCGTGCACAGGGCAGGAGTCTTGAGCTCTCTGCTGCTGATGGAGGCAAAGCAGACCAAACAGGTAGCTTTGGGGGTCCCCCCAAGGGAAACGCAAGAGGAGGAGCAGGTCTGACAGGTGAGGCATGTCTGGAAGGGGGCACCTGCCTCAGCAATCATCCCAGAAGGTATCGGGGTTTGTGCCAGAGGAAGGACTGAGGGAAGGGAGCTGGGACCTGGGTCAGGACCGTGGGACGGGAGTGGTGAGCAAACCTTTGCGGGGAGTTGCACCATGAGCATTCCTGCAAGCAGGTGACGCCTCAGGGCAGGGGCTGCTGGAGACACACCCGGAGGGACCTCCGTGTTCCCCAGAAAAGTCACCGGGAGGATACGGAACACTTGTTCCTGGAATGCAGGCTGTGGAGTCCCTGCAGTGCCCGACAGGTCAGTGATGTGCAGAAACCGGACACCCACCGTCCTCACCTGGTTGAGGAGCTGGCTCCCTCCATCCTTTTTTTAACATTAAAAACAATTATCTGTTTATTTTTAGAGAGGGGAAGGGAGGGAAGAGAAGGAGAGAAACAGCGATGTGTGGCTGCCTCTCATGTGCTCCCAACACAGCCCAGGCATGTGCCCTGAGTGGGAATCAAACTAGCAACCCTTTGGTTCACAGGCCGCCACTCAGTCCGCTGAGCCACACCCGCCAGGGCCCACCTCCCGCCTTTAAAGGGAAGGCTGCCTGGCTGGTGGCTCAGTGGGTAAGGTGCCAACCTATAAACCCAAAGGTCGCTGGTTCGATTCCCAGCCAGGGCACATGACCCGGTTGCAAGCCAGGTCTTCAGCCAGCTCCGTGGCTGGAGGCAGGTGAAAGGCAACCAGACATGGATGTTTCTTTCCTTCCCTTCCTCCCTCCCTGTCCGTCTCTCTAAAATTAATGAATAAAAAATATTTTTAAAAAGAAGAATATTTATATATTTTTTTAAAAAAATTAAAAGTGGAACTGCCTGAGACCCAGCAATTTCAGAGCTTTCTGATATCACAGTCTGGCATCTTTTCAGAAGGGATGTTGCCCACCTCTTCCGGGCAAGTTGCTTACATTCCGTGCCCTGTCGTCTGTTCCGTGGGGATAAGGAACCCCAACAGGGCCCCATCTAGGGTGGGTGCAAAGAAACGGACCACCGGAGAGTCAGCCGGACACCAGGGAGTGGGTGGTCGGTGCCAGCACCTGGCCTTCCCTAGACATTGGGAGGAAGAAGAAAGCAAGCCTGGAGCAGAGGAGCGTGGCTGTGACCCGGCAGGTCACACCTGCTGCTGTTGGAGCCACCTGTGTGGGGTCGGGTTGTGGGCGTAACAGGCCCTGGGGCAGGGACACCAGGCTCCTTCCTCCCACCTTCGAGGATCAAACGACCTTCCATTAATTTCCCCATAAAGAGCTGGGGGGGTCAGGCTGGTTTAATTGTTAAATGTGGTTCGTTTTGATACGTGCTTGGACTTTTTTTTTTTTTCCCCTGTATTATAGGTTGCTATTTTCGTGTTAGTTTTAGAGATGGTCATATATTTTTCCACCCTTAACGTTTGTTTTTTTTTAATAATGAGAGAGAGAGAGAGAGAGAGAGAGAGAGAGAGATTTGTTGTTCTACTCATTTATGCACAGAGCACACTGGTTGACTCTTGTATGTGACCCGGGAGTTGAACCTGCAACTGTGGTTTATCCAGGTAACACGCTAAGCACCTAAGCTACCTGGCCAGGGCAAAGTTTTTAAACTTGATACAATAGTCACCTACCATGAAAGTAAGTATCATGTGTTACATGCACCAATGTTGGGTTAACCACCACCTGTACTGAGTTCTGAAACCTTTTTTTTTTTTTTTTAAAGATTTTATTTATTATATTTAGAGAGATGAGAAGGGAGGGAGGCAGAGAAGCATCAATGTGTGGTTGCCTTTCACCTGCCTCCAGCTACAGACCTGGCTGGAGACCTGGCTTGCAACCTCATTATGTGCCCTGGCTGGGAATTGAACTAGCGATCTTTG
Source organism: Noctilio leporinus (assembly GCA_004026585.1). NCBI lineage: Eukaryota > Metazoa > Chordata > Mammalia > Chiroptera > Noctilionidae > Noctilio > Noctilio leporinus. Next base: position 107,418 of record PVIW01005208.1, on the reverse strand, counting down.
GGTTCACAGGCCGGAGCCTTATCCACTGAGCCACCAACCAGGGCTGAAACATTTTCATCACCCGAAGGATGACCCATTCCTATTAAGTGGTGGTCTCCTTCCCTAATCCCTCCCCCGCCCCTGGCAATCACTAATCTACATTCTGTGCGTATGGACCGACCTAGGCTGGATGTCTTATATCAACAGAATCATACAATACATCATCTTTTGTGTCCTACTGTACGACAGCACTGTTTCCAAGGTTCCTTTATGCCATAGCAACAGGCCACTACTTTATTTCCGTTTATAGTGGAATACTATCTCAGTATAGGGATGGACCATTCATCCATTCATCCATTGATGGACAATTGGGTTGCTTCCACCTCTTTGCTCTTGTGAACAATGTTGCCGTGAATGTGCGTGTGTGTGTGTGTGCGCGTGCGTGTGTGTGTGTGTGTATGTGATGGACTCCATATATGTGTCCCCCTCAAATTCAAGTGTTAAAAATCTTAATCCTAGGCCCTAGCTGGTGTTGCTCAGTGGATAAGGCACCAGCCTGCAAACCCAAAGGTGGCTGGTTCGATTCCCAGCCAGGGCACATCACCAGGTTGCAAGCCAGGTCTCCAGCCAGGTCCGTAGCTGGAGGCAGGTGAAAGGCAACTATACATGGATGTTTCTCTCCCTCTCTGCTGCTCTCCCTTCCTCGTTCTCTGGAAATAATAAATTAAAAAATTTTTTTATTTAAATTCTTAATCCCTAGTGAGATGGTATTTGGAGGTGAGACCATTGGGAGGTGAGGAGGTTGGCCCCTCTTGATGGGGGATGGGGACCCTTATACAAAAGGGACCCTAGAGCTGGCTCTGCTCTCTGCCAAGTGAGGACACAGGGAGAGAGAGCCACCAGCAGGCCAGGCAGGACCCTCATCAGACACCCGCCCTGCGGTCACCCTGATCTTGCACACAAAATACCTCTCACATTGGTGTGACACATGTGTTACAGCGGATGAATGACTATTAACTTCTCAGTGTAACCCATTTGTTACAACTGATGCATATTAACCTCTTAGTGTGATACATTTGTTACAGTTGATGAATATTAACCTCTTAGCGAGATACATTTGTTTCAACTGAGGAAGGAATATGAACCTCTTATGTTAGAGTGATATATGTGTTACAACTGATAAATGACTATCAACATATTGTCATTAACTAGAGTATACTATTAGGATTCATTCCGTGTGACACATAAATGTCTTGATGGCCCTAAAACCCCCTCTGCTCTCTTTAGAACATGCTTTACTTTTATGATAAAATGTTTAAAAATTTTGCAGCCCTGGCTAGTGGCACAGTGGATAAGACACCAGCCTGAGAACCCAAAGGATGGTTATGTGCCCTGGTTGGTTGGATTCCCAGCCAGGGCACATAACCAGGTTGCAAGCCAGGTCTCCAGCCAGGTCTGTGTCTGGAGGCAGGTGAAAGGCAACCAGACATGGATGTCTCTCTCCCTTTCTTCCTCCCTCCCTGCCCTTCTCTCTGAAAATAATAAATACAATCTTTGGAGAAAAAAAAAAGTTAAAAAGTTTCGCTTACAGAACTTTGTGGCTAACGAATATTGGCAGCTTGGGAGAAATGTTTTCACCTACGTTGGCATCAATAACAAAGTCCTTTCTATGTTTATGCAGGAAAGGGACACTTCTTAAGAGATGCATGCATATCACATGTATCATTCATTAAATACGTGCTCTATACCTGCATTGCATTCTTAATGCACAGTGACAGGGGGAGAGGGAGAGGCTCAGTGCCATGTTCTGTGAGCTATACGGGTGCATGCACGATTCATCTTTTCAACAACCCTACGTAGTTGGAAATGCCGTCCTCTGCATGGTACCGATGGGGAAACTGAGGCGCAAGGTGGCCAAGGCCCTTTCCCAGGGCCCACAGCGAGTAGGAGAGAGGGGTGTAAACGCAGGCGGGTCGGGAAGAGGAAACCCTCAGCAGAACTGCGAACCTGATCGCTTATTTATCTCTGACAAGACTTGGGATGTGCACCTTGCGGGTGCGCGCCTGACCGGTTCCCTGAAACCTGCGACCTGTCCAGGGCGGGGTCAACCGCCTTCTTCCGCCAAGGGCCGGAGGGAGGCCCCTGAAGTGTGTTGATGGGCACTGGGCACATGTGTCCTTTCCACATGCCGTGAAATCATATCCTCCTTTTCTCTTTCTCTCCTTAACCATTAAAAAAAAAAAGAAAAAAGAAAAAAGAAAGTGAGACAAACCACCCCTGGCTCACAGGTTCTAGGAAAGCAGGAGCCCAGCCTGAAGTTGTTCAGAAAGTTGTTTTCGGATCAATAGGTTGCGGGGGTGTGGGCACAGGCCGAGCCCCTGACAGCCGCCAGGCCAGCTGGAGGGCACGTGTGGGCAGCAAGCTCTGCCCCTGGGGTTGGGGACAGCGGGGGTGAGCAGAGTCCTGTCTGTCCTGGAAGGGAAACAGCCACCCCAACCCCGGGCCCCATCATGCCCAGACTGGAGCCCTTTCTGAGGATGGCCTTGCTGCTGCTCTTGTTCCTGGGCCTCACAGAGGCGTGCATTCCCCGGGAAGGTAATCCCCAAGCCCACCTGTGCCCCTGGAGGTCCTCCTGCAGTCTAACCCGAAGCCTTGTTGCTTCAGGCCCAGACATCCTCCTCCCCGCTTCCCTCGGAGGGGATGGTGAGGTGGGTGGGTCCTGGGCACCAGCACCCAGGCCCTCGCACACAGGCAGACTTGAGTCTGCATCTGGAATTTATCGTGGACTTGGTGACCAGCAGGGACACAAGCTTCACTGTCCTCTGGGGGCCAGGGGGCTGCATGAGACTCCCTGGTCCGCAGGCTGGGGCCGTGTGTCCTGGAGGAGCTTATGTTTGTGAGGTGCCTGGAGTTGATATTCCATGGCACAGAGGTGCTGGGAGACCCCAGAGTTTACAACATAAAGACGCGGTGTGTTGGGAACAGCGGTAGGGTCTTGTCACTAAGTTGAGTCCCTACTTTTTTAAAAAAGATTTTTATTTATTATTATTTTTAGAGTGAAGGGCAGGGAGGGATGAAGAAAGAGAGAGAAGCATCCATATATGGTTGCCTTTCACCTGCTTCCAGGTGGGGACCTGGCTGGAAACCTGGGTATGAGCCCTGGCTGGGAATCGAACCAGCAACCTTTGCGTTCACAGGCCAGTGCCTATCCGCTGAGCCACCAGCCAAGGCTGATGTTGATTTTGACCACTTGGTTAAGGTGGTATCTACCTGTGGTCTCCACTGTCCAGCTACTATTCCCCTTGTGTGATGAACAGATATCCTGGGGGAGGTAAATGGAGCCTCCAATGCAAAATACCCCATGTCTCCTCAAATGTTTCCTCACTAACCTTAGCATCCATCTGGGGATGTCACCTGCAAAAATGATTACTCTAGCATTCACACAATGGCGCTCTTCTTTCTTTCTTTCTTAAAGATTCTATTCATTATATTCAGCAAAAAAAAAAAAAAAAAAGGTCAAGGAGGGAGGAAGAAAGGGAGAGAAGCATTCATGTAGGGTTGCCTTTCACCTGCCTCCAGCTACGGACCTGGCTGGAGACCTGGCTTGCAACCTGGTTATGTGCCCTGGCTGGGAATCGAACCAGCAACTGTGGGTTCGCTGGTTGGTGCCTATCCACGGAGCCACCACCAGCCAGGGCCCAAAAATAACATTATTTTTTAATGGGTGGGAGGATGATAAGCACAGATTCTTTGCACATGCAAAGTTTCAAGAGCCTATATGATGGTCAAGGCAGCCATAGGTCACAGTTCCAGCAGAAGAGAGTTTGGGACAACTCGTTACTCCTTCTTCTCCCAGCACCTCTATCCCCAACCCGTCTTGCAAATGCCTACAGAGCAGAACTAGGTTTAATTCTTTTCACCCCCAGCACCAGGCAGACACTGATGGCCAGAGTACGTAGTAAATAAATGTTGGTTAGGTGGATAATGGATGGATGGATGGATGGATGAAGGATAGGCGAGTGGATGGATAACGGATAAATTAATGGGTGGCTAGTTGGATAAACCCAAGTGGCTTCACTGACACAAACAGTGGGTGGGTTCATTGGTCTCCAGTGTCGCTTCCAGCTCTGGTCTCCTTGGTCACCGCAGTGACCTGAGTCTAATTCTGAATTCTCTCCCTGTCCCCGACGTCCTGCTCCTGTTGGAACCTGGATGGCCAATGCCATTGCTTCCAGTCGCCATTGAAGAAAAAAGTAAGAGCTGTGGAAACCCCATCCCCGTGTTTCAAATTCCTTCCGATGTTAAGACACCGCCCTCCAGGGAATTCTGGGGAATGTGGTGCTCAGGCTTTGTCTTGGGGACAGGGCATGACGCGCAGTTTTATTACATGCAAGGCGCCTCCTGTGAAATCCCTCACCATACATCAGGCGGATAAACGAGGGACCAAAAAAAGGGCACGGGGAAGTTAACCGAAGGTGGGTAACGTTAGTATTAATCCTACTTTCTTTGTTGCTTTTATTTTCCATGCTGTTTCTCTGACTCCTGGCTCCGTTGTCCCTTCCAGTCCAACGTAAGTCCTGCCTTCCTCTGTGCATAGGGAGCCCTTTCCCCCAGGGGTGAAGGGGCAAACGGGAAAGGTGGACCTCCTGACCACCACGTTCAACCTGGACAGATGCATGGACATGCTCTCAATTTACATGGGCCCTCAAGCCAGACCCTGTGGACCCCTGGGGTTGCGGGGCAGGACGGAAAACTGCACAGACTTCAGGGAGGCCAACGAACCTCTGTACTCATGTGTAAACTTGCCTGTGAGACGGAACCTGCCTAGTTTTCCGGGACTGTGGGTCGCATGGCTCTGGCCGGATGCTCAGGAGTTGGGGGGACCATCTGCTCTAAAATGCACGCCCCCGTTGGGGGGGTTCAGATGAGAAAAATGAGGTGCAGAGCGGATAAGCCTTCCTCTTTGGCAAGTACGCACCTGGTGTCTAGTTGAGAAACGGAGATGCTGGTGGGTTGTTATGAAGACCCTCTTCCTGCCAGTTTCCTGAAACTCGGGTGGAGGGGGAAGTTGGCAGAAGGCAACGGGTACCCCCAGGATTTTTTGGCTTCTGGGATAAATGTGTCTCTAGAGGGACCCAGGGCTCACAGACTAGGTCACAGCTTCTTATTTTGGTTCCTTGTCGTATCGCGGGGCCCATGGGGTGCAGTGAAGTACAAGGATGACTTAATTCGCTGTGTGTTTTCTCTGAACCTTTGCTGGGAAAATGACCCCCACCGGCCACTTCCGGCACCCGCTGACCCGCTCTGACCTCCTGGTTGCGCGTCCACAGTGCTGAAAGGTAAGCCTTGGTCCACCTCTCTTCCTTTCTGAAATATCCTGCCCTTGTCCAACAGTGGCATTGGATGACCTGTAGTGAGTCTTTTCTTTCCCTGGAACCAGTTTGGTCCAGCGAAACCCCAGCTTTGTGATTGGCTGTGCAAACGGGGGTGAAAGGAGCCTCAGTGTGAGGAAGGGAGAGACTGCCTGATGGAAAGTTTACAGAGTCCGAGTTCACGGCCTCTGGCTGGATGACCTTGGAGAGATCCTTTGACCTCTGTGGGCCTCCTGCATGTGGTTAAATGCAGTCACAGACGGGAAGCTCTCTTCAGCTCCACCAGGTTTCATAGTTCTTTCACTTCTGTCCTGCCCCCTCCACACATGTGCACATTCAACACTACTTGCGAATGCTATTACTACTACTACTACTACTACTACTACTATTACTATGATTGTTTGCATTATGTTACTGTTTCTTTTTTTTTAAGATTAAAAAATTATTCAGAGCCCTGGCTGGTGGCACAGTGGATAAGGTGCTGGCCTGTGAACCCAAAGGTTGCTGGTTCAATTCCCAGCCAGGGCACATAACCAGGTTGCAAGCCAGGTCTCCAGCCAGGTCTGTAACTGGAGGCAGGTGAAAGGCAACCATACACTGAAAAAAAAATTATTCATTATTTTTAGAGAGAAGGGAAGGAAGGAAGGAAGAGAGAGAGAGAAACATCAATGTATGGTTGCCTTTCACCTGCCTCCAGCTGGAGACATGGCTTGCAACTGGTTATGTGCCCTGACTGGGAATCGAACCAGCGACCTTTGGGTTCACAAGCCAGTGCTCAATCCACTGAGCCACACCAGCCAGGGCTACAGTTCCTCATGGAAGAGAAGATCCCCATTTTGGAGGCCTGGAAGGTTCTGGGACCAGCCCAAAATCACCCCTTAATGAAATGTACAACTCAAGACACCCACTGTTTGCTTCCACACCTACATTCCCAACAATGTTAGGCATTTGCTTAAACTTCTTCCGTTTGTTAGAGGTCTTCAGTATACACAGAGTCCCACCCCAGCATTGTGATGGGGACTAATAGTCTCATTTGTGGATGCGGACATGGAAGTGTTTTAGGGGGAGTTGGAGAGACCTGAGTCTGAATTCTTGTACTTTTCCTTTGTCTTTGCAAAGTACATAATTTCACAGGCTTGCGCTCTGTCCACAGGCACCATGGGGGTGATTCTCGGCTACGAGAGATAGAAATAAAGTTTGGCACCTTTTTCTAGAGTCAGGGAAGGACACTTTTTTCCTGTCGTCCTAACATGGCTACAGAATGGCTCATGACCATTTCCCACTTCAGCTCTCTCTGAAAGAATGTTCACAGGCTCTTAAAAACTCAGAGTTCTGGGTCACAGTCCCTAACCGTTCCCCGTGACCCGTTGTGGACTCCATTTTGCCTCCTGCTCCCAGCGCCCTGCATCTGATCTTGTTTTTGGTCTTTCACATACGGCTTCATCTCACCGTGCCTTGCCACATCTGTGACCTGGACCTCCATGCGGGCACTTCTGCAATGGCTGCTCTCAGGAATCGTAGGTAAGTATCTTTGCCACATTCCTGGTGTTCCTGGACTGCGAACATTGGTGAGAAACCTTGAGCAAGAATTTCTCAGCATCAACTCTGTGCCTGGACTCATGCACAGGGGATGGGGACCCCAAGGTTGATCAGATAGTCTCGGCCTTTAAGAGACAGGTGGAGAACAGAAGCAAAGAGATGGAAATTAAATTCTATTAGAGACAAGTGACGCCTGCTAGCAGTGGTAGGACTAGGAAGAGGGCCGGTGGGATTATTGAGAGTACCCTAAATTAGCCCTGGGGCCTCATCACCCCATACTTTCCATGAAAGAGAGTTTCTGAAGCCTGTGGATCTGGGGAGCTGTGTTGGTTAAGAATAGTTCTTTCTGATGTACTTACACATCAACCCATATGTCTCTTCCCCAGGCATGATGAGCAGGCTGTCCATGGATGGTAAGCGTGAAGATTCTGGTTTTTGTTTCGAGTTTTCTTTCTTTCTTTCTTTATTCCTGGTGTTTCTTTCCTCTCATCTTCAAGAGAATGCAGGCTCATGGAGTCAATCATCTTTTTCGTTGTTTATTGGGAATAAGTATTATTGTATTGATTCATTTTGGAAGAACCATGCAGGGAGTATCCAATCACATTTTGTGACTTTGAGTTTTGAGGTGGTGGAAATCTTTATTAGAATATAACATTAGAGCTAGAATTTTGCCTACTTGTTGTATTGTAATTTTTTAAGTTCTAGTACATAGCCCTGGCTGATAGTCCAGTGGATAAGGTGCAGGGTTGCAAACCCGCAGGTCGCTGGTTCGATTCCCAGCCAGGGCACATAACCAGGTGGCAAGCCAGGTCTCCAGCCAGATCCGTAGCTGGAGGCAGGTGAAAAGCAACTATACATTGATGTTTCTCTCCCTCTCTGCCTCTCTCCCTTCCTCTGTCTCTGGAAATAATAAATAAAATCTTTAAAAATAGTACACACCCATGAAAGACATTGAGGGAACATAAAATGAAAGTCAAAATCTTTTTGATCCCATTTTAGTTATACTCTCTAGAAATAGCCACCATTACCATGTATTTTGCATTTTTTTATTTTTTAAATTTATGTATTGATTCAAGAGAGAGATATTTCTTTTTATACTCATTCATCTCCTTTATGCATTCACTGGTTGATTCTTGTACATGTTCTGACCAGCAGCAATGAAATCTGCACCCTGGTGTATTGGGACAACTCTCTAACTAGCTGAGCTACCCAGCCAAGCCTTGTGTGTGTTTACAAGAAATATTCATGCATACATATGTGTATCCTCAACTTCTTGAGTTAAAAAAGTTATGCATATCAGTAGCAATAGAACTTGACCTCTTTCTTTGAAATACGAGAGTAATATTTTATTCATAGCCATGTAAATTAATGTCTTCCATTCGTGGACAGTTTATTTTTTCTCTACTATATTTTGATTTCTGTTCATCTTTATACCATTGAAAACAATGCTACAACCAACATCCTTGTACCGTCATTGCTTTCTTTATCTTCACATACGCATAGATGCAAGATAAATTTCCAAAAGGGAGGTTGCTGGGTCAAAGGGCATAGGCACTTTACATTCGGACAGAAGTCTAACAAATGTACACTCCCATCAACATAGGGAATTGTCTAATTTCTTTATTTTTGATAATGAGATGGCTGGAAAGAAATGGATCCTTATTTTTCAAAGATAGACTAAATCCCAATGAGCATTCCTGCCACATCTCGTAGTACCAATCCCATTATACATATACATACATATATATATATATATATATATATATATATATATATATATATAAAAATACACACACACACACACATATATATCCTCAACCAAGGACATTTTTTCTATTGCCTTGTTTAAATTTAATTTTTATTTATTCATTATGTTTAAAGATTTTATTTATTATCTTTAGAGGGAGGGGAAGGAGAGAAGCAGAGAGGGAAAGAAACATCAACGTATGGTTGCCTTTCAACTGCCTCCAGCTACAGACCTGGCTGGAGACCTGGCTTGCAACCTGGTTATGTGTCCTGGCTGGGAATTGAACCAGCGGCCTTTGGGTTCACAGGAGGGTGCCTTATCCACTGTGTCACCAGCCAGGGCCTATTATTATTATTGTTAAAGAAAGAGGAAGGGAGGGAGGAAGAAAGGGAGAGAAACATCCATGTATGGTTGCCTTTCACCTGCCTCCAGCTACAGACCTGGCTGGAGACCTGGTTTGCAACCTGGTTATGTGCGCTGGCTGGAAATCAAACCAGCAACTTTTGGTTTCACAGGCTGGTGCCTTATCCACTGTGCCACCAGCCAGGGCTCATTTCTCTTGTGTGTGTGTGTGTGTGTGTGTGTAAACTGAGGCACAAATAGGTGGGAGAAGTTTCCAAAAGTCACTAAACTACTGAGCAACAGAACTGGAATTGGACACGGGTCCAAATCTCCCATGAAGCTCCATTTTTTTCTTCTTAAGAAGTCTGAAGTCTTTTGGTTGTGTTTTAAGGTTTTATTTATTTATTTTTAGAGTGAAAGGCAGGGAGGGAGGAAGGAAGGGAGAGAAGCACCCATGCATGGTTGCCTTTCACCTGCCTCCAGCTACGGACCTGGCTGGAGACCTGGCGTGCAACCTGGTTAAGTGCCCTGGCTGGGAATCGAACCAGCGACCCTTGAGTTTGCAGGCCAGTGCTCAATCCGCTGTGCCACACCAGCCAGGGCTTGAAGTCTTTAAAATGACTTATGCATTTAAGTTAACTAACTCTGGTTACCCTCATGCCACGGTCACCTTCGACCACTGCGCACCACGGAGAATCTCTCTCTATCCTCCAAAGCTCTGGACAAAAGCCTTCCCACCCAACGCTGTACCTTCACTATTTCCTCCTCCGGAGGGGCCTTTTTCTCTCCCCTCCCAAATGTCTTCACCTGGCTAACCCCTCCTCGTCTTCCAGGTCCCAGACCCAGCAACAAATTCTCCAAGATGCCTTCCCTGGCACCCCCAAAAGGTCAGCAACCCGCTCCCCGCTGCAGGTGCCTGCGGTGTCCCGCGGGTGTGCCTAGCAGCGCCAGCTCACCTGTACTCCGTTCATTTGTGTGACTCCCGTTGGTGGCTTCTCTGACTGGCCTCAGTTTGCCGGTGTTCTCTGAACGCAGGGACCATGCCCACTTGTGTTTGTTAGAAAGACTGTGTGATGGAGCCTGAGTCGTATCTGCCTCGATTCCGGGAGTGTTTCTGCCTCTGCTCTCTGACGGGTTGGGGACACGGCCTCGTGAGCTAAGATCCCAGTCTTAATGCTGGTTTCTCTCTCCATCCTGCACCCCCGCCGGAACCTGGCTACCTGCCTTCTCACCTGCAGATAGGACAGAAGAAGAAAGTAAGTACTGTGAGGCCCCCAAGTGTGTGTCTTTGAGATTACCTTCTTGGAACCCCTTCCGGGTCTGGAATCTCCCTGGCATTAAAAAAAAAAATTATTTAAAAACATTAAAAAAAAAGATTTTATTCATTATTTTTAGAGAGAAGGGCAGGGAAGAAGGAAGAAAGGGAGAGAGACATCCATGTATGGTTGCCTTTCACCTGCCTCCAGCCACAGACCTGGCTGGAGACCTGGTTTGCAACCTGGTTATGTGCCCTGGCTGGGAATCGAACCAGCGACCTTTGGTTTCACAGGCCGGTGCCTTATCCACTGGGCCACCAGCCTGGGTATATTTTCAAAAGTATAAAAATATGAAAGCATTAAACAAGACTGAAACCTGAGTAAGCAAGGTCGGTAGTCCAGTGAACACGTTATTGGGCCAATGTCAATCTATTGGGTTTTTAATATTTTAAGCTTTTACTTATTTATTTTTAGAGAGCGGGGAAGGGAGGAAGAAAGAGAGAAGGAAACACCAATCTGACAGAGAAACATCAGTCAGGTGCCTCTCACACATGCCCTGACCTGCAACCAAACCTGCAGCCCAGGCATGTGCTCTGACTGGGATTAGAACCGGCGACCGTTCACTTTGTGGGATGACACCCAACCCGCAGAGGCACACGGCTCAGGGCAGCTGACTGGTTTTGAGCATGTCAGGTGTGATGTAAGATACCATCATTGGGGGGAAGATGGACAATGGGTTCATGAGGCCCCTCTGCGCCATCTTCGCAGTATGTTGTGAGCCAATAACACGTAATAATTGTAGGACTCTTTAGTGGAGAAATAATGGAATGTGTGGGGGATGTTAACATTGATCCTGCTCTCTCGCTCACTCTTGTCCCCACCGACGACCTGACTTCCGGCTCTGCTGTGCCCCTCCAGTAAAAGGTAAGTTCTTTCTTTTTCTCCCTTCCTTCCTTCCCTTCTTCCTTCCTTCCTTTCTCTCTCTTTCTTTTCTTTTTTCTTTCTTTCTATTTCTTCCTCCCTTCCTTCATTTCTTCCTTCCTTCCCTTCTTCCTTCCTTCCTTCCTTCCTTCCTTCCCTTCTTCCTTCCTTCCCTTCTTTCTTCCTTCCTTCTTTCCCTTCTTCCTTCCTTCCTTCCCTTCTTCCTTCCTTCCTTTCTCTTTCTTTTCTTCTTTCTTTCTTTCTTTCTATTTCTTCCTTCCTTCCCTTCTCCCTTTCTTTTTTTTTTTGTTTTTAATTTTATTGTTGTTGTATTACATCCAACTTCTCCCTTTCTTCCTTCCCTTCTTCCTTCCTTCCTTTCTTTTCTTTTTTCTTTCTTTCTATTTCTTCCTTCCTCCCTTCTTTCTTCCTTCCTTCCCTTCTTCATTCCTTTTTTTCTTTCTTTCTTTCTTCCTTCCTTCCTTCCCTTCTTTCATTCTTCCTTCCTTTTCTTTCTATCTTTCTTCTTTCTTTCCCTCTCTCCCTTTCTTTCTTTCTTTCTTCTTTCTTTCTCTCTCCCCTTCTTTCTTTTCCTTTTTTTCTTTTTCTTTCTTTCCTTCCTTCCTTTCTCTCTCTCTCTTTCCTTTCTTTCTCTCTCTCTCTTTCTTTCTTCCCTTCCTTCCTTTCTCCTCTCTCTCTCTCTCTCTCTCTCTCTCTCTCTCTCTCTCTCTCTCTGTAACTTGGAGCATCAGGCCAAATGAGGGAGAAGGGGATCTTTGCCTTCTTCTCCATCTAAGGAACAGCTGCAGGGAGAGACTCTGTTACGGAAGATCTCCGTCCACTGTCCCAGTCTCTGAAGGAGGCTCAGGAAGAGCTGTGGGGGCCCACAAGCCCCCTGACAGGGTAGTGCACTGAGAGCCATGAGAGCATGTTGGGGGTGCGGGTGGCTCTGAGGCAGCAGGGGTGACGGGGGCGGTGGGCACGTGAGCATATACAGTCCCCAGACTTGATTGGATCCTCAACCACCAGGGCCACTGTCCCAGAACACCAAGGCTTACCGAGTTGCATGCATTTGTTGGGATGCCTCCTGAACAGGGATGGCCCAAGAGGGGCAACTCTTTCCTCAAGGTCTCTCCCTTCTGACCCCTCAGGAGAAAAGTGAGAGGAAAGTGGGTCAACTGGATCCAGCCTCTGGGTTAACGATCATCCTAACCTAAGGGTGGGTGAATCCCCGAGGAAGCTGGGCACCTGGGGCTTCCGGTCCCCAAAGGGGACAAATCTAGTCAAAGCATCTACAGTCACCCACCTTGGCCCACATCCTGTCCCCTGGAATCTGGAGGGCAGGGCACTCTCAGTTCCCTGCTGTGTCAGGGTCGCTTTTGAGAACCAGCAGGGTGGACCGAGCCAGGAAGGAGCCATTAACACCTCTCACCCCGTCTCCTCCCTGTTCCTGACGACTCCCCGCTGGACTGTCTCCTCCTTGCTGTTGCTGTTCACAACACTGCAGTACTGAAACGTAAGACTCTCGGTCTTCATCCCCGTCCCGCCTCTTTGGGCGTGTTCACTTTCTTTCCTTCTCTTTAAAAAAAAAGTGTTTTAATTCATTATTTTTAGAGAGAAGGGCAGGGAGGGAGGAAGAAAGGGAGAGAAACATCCATGTATGGTTGCCTTTCACCTGCCTCCAGCCGGGGACCTGGCGGGAGACCTGGCTTGCAACCTGGCCATGTGCCCTGGCTGGGGAATCGAACCAGTGACCTTTGGGTTTGCAGGCCAGCGCCTTATCCACTGTGCCACCAGCCAGGGCTAAAAAAGATCTTTATTTATGTGTTTTTAGAGAGAGGGGAAAGAGAGGGAGAGAAACATGTGCAGGGGAAAAGAAATAACAATTGATTGGTTGCCTCTCACACCCCCCCATGAGGGACTGGCCCACAACCCAGGCAGGTGCCCCCACTGGGAATCGAACCTGTGACCTTTTGCTTTGTAGGATGATGCCCAATGTACCGAACCACACCAGTCAGGACAGCAAATCCCCTTTCTGATGTCTGCTCAGGGGCCCATTCCTAGCTATAGGTCATCTCTCAGAAAATTTATTTTAGATCAGGGATTGGAAAAAATTACCTTCTCCAAAGTGGTGGAGTGTCTTAGGAAAATCAATTCCCTCCTCAAACCAGGGATGTGGGCAATGTTGTCACAAGGATAATGATGACCATCACTAAAAGTTATTAAGAGTTTCTAGCCCTGGCTGATATGACTAAGTGGGTAAGGCAGCCACCTATGAACCCAAAGGTTGCTGGTTCAATTCCCAGCCAGGGCACATACCCAGGTTACAAGCCAGGTCCCCAGCTGGAGGCAGGTGAAAGGCAACCATACACTGATGTTTCTCTCCCTCTGTGCCTCCCTCTCTTGCCCTCTTTCTGAAAATAACAAATAAAATCTTTAAAAAAGAAAAAGAGTTTCTTAGGTGCCAGTACCTTTCATGTATTATGTGTCCCCGCAAACTTCCTCATGAGATAGGCATTATCTATGTGTAGATGCCCACAGTGTGGTGACTGAGTACAAGGAGGATAGGTGTCTGCCTTCCCTCCTAATCCTGGTTCAATGTAGGTCACTGAAGCCATTAGGCTCCCCTCTGACCCACACAGTGAGGTTTCCGGTTGTCTCCCCTCATTCAGTCCCCTGCCATACGTCCTACCTGCTCACCCATGCCCACCACTGGGCCCTGTTCCCATTGGCTCCCATCTTCCGCCTTCTGATCTTGTGCTTTTCCTCCCTCACTGATGGTCTCATCCCTCATGGCCTCTTCAACTCAACACGCTGGATGCCGCGAACCTGACCTGTGATCTTGCTTCCCGGACCATACATCCTTCCGGATGGGTGACATCAGAGATTCTAGGTGACTATCTCACTCCATTTATGACCCAGGATTTGGGTGGAAGTCTTGTCAGGCAAGAATATTCTTTTAACACATGGTGTGCGCCAGCACCATGGACAGTGGTGGGATCTGATGTTCTCATCCCTCTACTTCGAGGGTAGCAAACACAAGGCCCGTGGGCCAGATCCAGCCCTCCACCTTGTCTTATCTGGCCCTGCACCTTGTTTCTTCCCAGCTCGCTTAACTGCTAAGCAGTAGTTACATTTACACAGTCCTAAAATGACTAAAATACAGTCCTAAAATGACATTCAGCCATTTGAAGGCAACCTGAAGTCTGATGTGGCCCCTGGTGGAAATGAATTTGACACCCCTGCTCTAGCTGAACTCATAGTCTGGTGGGGGAGACAGACAGTTATAATATAAGATGAATGAATGTTCTCAGGGAGGGACAATGAGGAAAGGTGAGCAACAGCCTGTTGACGCTGTTGGCCTGGGGCCATTTATCATCGTTTGTTCATTGTCTTCCGCAGGTTTGCTGAGCCTCCAGGTCTTAAACGGTACGTGGCGACCATGATACTTGGCCTCACTGTTTGGTTTTGGTTGTGTACGCAGAAATAGTTATTAGCGTTTAAAAAAGGTTGGAAGCGTCTTTAGATACCACCAAACATTGTGCACCCTGTCACATGTCACCATTGGTATCACGAATGTTTAAAAATTTTCATTCATCTAACAACAAACACTAATACGTGTTAGCTAACTTGTCTAAGAACCATTCTAGGCATCGGAGGTAAAGAAGGGGAGAGAGCCATCAAAAACCTGTGCCCGGATGAAACTAAGGAGAGGAGGAAGAAAAACAGAATAAGGAAGTAGGTTAAGTCTGTTAGGTACCAAAAAGTCCTATGGCCATAATAGAGCAAGGGAGAGGGAACTGCATCATGGGAGAGGCTGAAATGTTTTTAAAGGGTGATCAGGGAACGTGACATGTCTGCAAAGACTTGAAGGAGGTGAGGGAACCAGTCATGTGTACAACTGGACTTAGGGTGTTCCAGGCAGAGGGAACAGCATGTGCAAAGGCCGAGAGTAGAGTGCTGGGAAGAGGGACAGCAAGTTCCCTTCTCCTATGAGGCACTTAGAAGCACTGTTTATAGTGTGGTCTCCATCCATTTCATAATTTGTTGATGGTTTCTTCTTGTCACCCCTCCTCCTCCCTCTTCTCTTTCCTTCCTTCCCTCCCCCTTACCCCCTCCTTCTCTTTCTCCTCCTCCTCCTCCTCCTAGTCTTATTCTTCCTGCCCTCCTCCTCCTCCTCCTCCTCTTTCTCCTCCTCCATCTTTAGAAGAAACAAGTGACTGCAAGGATGAAGGTGAGTGCATGGGATCGAGGACAGTGAGTTCCTTCCTTCTGTCTGGGTTACAATGAAGCCTTCAAAAGACCTTGGTAACAAAGGCCAGGGCTTCAGTACCTGAGAAGTTTTTCAAAGGGCCTTCAGACCACCCTGCCCCCTACATACGGCTCACTGGTATCAAGGTGACCCTACATACTAAGGTTTGGGTGGAAAACACTTTTATTTCTCCCAGTTGCTTCTTCTGTTGATTATTGAAGTTTGTTCCCCCCCTGGATGTTATCAGGCAGGTCGTATGGCTGAAAACCAAGAGAAAGGACACTAGAGAATCCAGACACGCTTCTAGGTGCCCTAGAGATTAGAGATCAGCACTTTGAAACAGCTAGGATTATTCGGTTCGCAAAAATAGATGAATAGTTTCATCAGAGAATTACAATTTGTTGAAAAATATCACCAAGTGGAAATTCTAGGATTGAGAACCTATAACTGAGATGAAGAATTCAGTAGTTGGACTTGCCATCAGAAAGGATGGTTACTGAGCGATAAAACAGGAGAGACAATGCAGATAAGCCCAATAGACCAATCTATTAAAAAATACAGAAAAGAGCACAAAAGATATACGATACCCAGGGAACAGTAGTGACAAATGTAAAGTTAACATTTCAGAAGAAGCAGCAAGAGAAAATAAAGCTGAATTAATTTCTGAAGAGTTAATGGCTAAGAATTTTCCATATGGATAAAAAAAAAAAAAATAACCATCAGAGTTTGAAAGTTCTAAGAACCCCAAGGGTAAATGTATATTTAATAAACCACTTCTAGCCCTGGCTGGTGGCTCAGTGGATTGGCACCAGCCTGCAAACCCAAAGGTCACTGGTTTGATTCCCAGCCAGGGCACATACCCAAGTTGCAAGCCAGGTCTCCAGCCAGGTCCGTAGCTGGAGGCAGGTGAAAGGCAACCACACATGGATGTTTCTCTTCCTTCCTTCCTCTCTCCCTGCCCTTCTCTCTAACCATAATGAAGAAAATCTTAAAATAAATAAATGTTTTTCAAAAATGCACCTTATAATTACATCAAGTATAATTGAAACATTTAAGTTTAAAAAATTAAAAATATATGGAGAGCATGTTGGGTAACAACACGTGTGCAGCGCATTAGGTATAAAATGAGGAGGTGACATGGTCCCCCTGGGGGTCAGAAAGGTCAAGGCAGCCCTTAGGGGTTTGAAGGAGAGAATCTGGAGTTGGGGCTGGAACCACAATAGTCCACAGATGCCCTGGTGAGGCTGGTGTCCCGGAGGCTGAGGAGAGAGGTAGCAGAACCAGCAGCATCTCAACCCAGGGGGCGGGTGAAGGCGTGGGGGTGAGGCTGTAAGGGAGATCCGGTGCTGGGACGGGAGATTCGTAAAGGACAAGAGTTTCTAAGCGGGGAGAGGGCAGGCCTTAAGGGTAGGTTGCTGTCATCCACTTCTCCCAGTCAAGTTCCCGCCCGTGCCAGCGATCATTCCCACCAAGAAGCCAGACAGGAAAAGGAACAAATGGAGCATATTGAAATGCGCCTACATGATGGTCACCTTCTTGTTTGTGTCCTACAATAAAGGAGACTGGGTAAGAAGGAGCCTGGTGCCTACGGAAGGGGGTGGGGGAAGAAGGAGGGAGTGAGAGGAAATAGAAGGAAGAGGCGCACAAATGAGGGAGGAAGTGGGGCAAAGAAAGGTCAAGCAGCTAAAGTCCAAGGAGAGAGGGAGAGAGGCTCCTCTGTAAATCACACCCTCCTGGTCCCTTCAAGCCTCCTTCTTTCTTTCTCCCTTCCTTCCTTCCTCCTTCCTTCCTTCCCTTCCTTCCTTTCTTCCTTCCTTCCTTCCTCCGTGCCTCCCTCCATCCCTCCCTCCTTCTCTCGCTCCCTTTCTTTCTCCCTTCCTTCCTTCCTCCTTCCTTCCTTCCCTTACTCCCTTTCTTCCTTCCTTCCTTCCTTTTCTTTCTTTCCTCTTTCTTTCCTTCTTTCTTTCTTTCCTTCCTTCCTTCCTCCCTCCCTTCCTTTCTTTCTTCCCTGCCTCCTTCCCTCCCTCCCTCCTTCCCTCCCTTCTTCCATCCCCTCTTCCTTTCCTTTCTTCCTCCCTCTCTTTCTCCTTTCTTCCTTTCCTTCCTTCCTTCCTTTCTTCCCTTTCTTCCTTCCTTTCTTCTTTCCTTCCTCCATGCCTCCCTCCTTCTCTCTCTCCCTTTCTTTCTCTTCCTTCCTTCCTTTCCTTTCTTTCTTTCCTCTTTCTTTCTTTCCTTCCCTCCTTCCCTTCCTCCCTTCCTTCCTTCCTTTCTTCCCTTTCTTCCTCCCTTCCTTCCTTCCTCCCTCTCTTCCTTTCTTTCTTCCCTTCCTCCTTCCCTCCCTCCCTCCTTCCCTCCCTTCCTTCCTTCAATCCCCTCCTCCCTTCCTTTCTTCCTCCCTCCCTTGATCCTTCCTTCCTTCCTTTCTTCCCTTTCTTCCTCCCTTTCTTCTTTCCTTCCTCCATGCTTCCCTCTTTCTCTCCCTCCCTTTCTTTCTCTTCCTTCCTTCCTTTTCTTTCTTTCTTTCCTTCTTTTTCTTTCTTTCTTTTCCTTCCTTCCTTCCTTCCTTTTCTTCCTTCCTTCCTTCCTCCTTCCTTCCTTCCTTCCCCTTTCTTTCTTTCTTTCTTTCTTTCTTTCTTTCTTTCTCTCTCTCTCTCTCTCTCTCTCTCTCTCTCTCTCTCTCTCTCTTTCTTTCTTTCTTTCCTTCTTTCTCCATTCCTCCCTGCATCCTCAGACTGCTATCCTCAGATAGCAGCCACTCCCTTCTGCCCTAACACAACCCCAGAGATTACTATGAAACAGCACGGCTCATTTATCCTCTCCCTTTCCCTCTCCTTCTCCCTCTGCTGCTCCCCTTCCCTCTCTCCCCCTTCCTTCATGTAAGAGAAGCTGTTCAGCCATTTACCATCTTGCTGGAGATACTGGAAGATGAGGCAGAAGGTGGGAGCGGTGAGAAGTGAGTCTGGGGCTTAGTAGGTCAGCAAGACCACTGGATGCTACACCATGGAAAAGGAAGGAGAAAGAGGTGGGTGGGAAAGAAGGAAGGAAGGAGTGGGGAGAAAGGCAAGGCAACCAGGCGGCTTGCCTCACCCCTACCATTCTGCTTCTCTGTTTCCGGTTCACTCTTCCAACCTTGCAGTGTTACTGCCACTACTGCAACCCAGAAGTGGACGTCAGGTATGTCACGCAAGGGAGAGCATTGTACCCACTCCTGCGGTGGGAGGGCTTGGGCCCAGCTGCCTAGTGTTACAGTAGGGGACCCGCAGTGGGTTTGGATGCTCCAATCATGAAATCACAGAATTGCATAAACCATTTGAAGTCCATCGCTGCTCATTGCAAGCCACTGCATCATCAACAATAGGGGTTTGGAGAGCTAGAGGAGTTAACTTATGATTTCCCTTCATGTGCTTTATGTTTCATTTCTTCGTGGCAAAAGATACATGACATGAGAGTCACCATGAGTGATACTTAGTGCATTCGCTTAGTGCACCACCACTATCCAGCTCAGAGACTTTTTTAATTTTTTTAAGAGTATTTTCTCCAATATAGACTTTAGAATTTTATTTTTTTAAGATTTTATTTCATTATTTTTAGAAAGAGGGGAAGGGAGAGAGGCAGAGAGGGAGAGAGACATCCATGTATGGTTGCGTTTCACCTGCTTCCAGCCACCGACCTGACTGGAGACCTGGCTTGCAACCTGGTTCTGTGCCCTGGCTGGGGAATCGAACCTGTGACCTTTCGGTTCGCAGGCCAGCGCCTTACCCACTGTGCTACCAGCCAGGGCAAGCTGAGAGACTTTTTATCAACCCGAAGGCAACTCTACCCCCGTAGGTAGTCCCCCCACCCACCCCTGACAACCGCCTCTCTCTCTCTCTCTATGGATTTAGCTATCCTGGATATTTCATGTAAACAGAACCATATAGTAGGCGACCTTTGATGCCTGGCTTTATTAACTTAGCACACTGTTTGCAAGGCCCATTCAGGTTGTTGTGTGGGTCAGTGGTTCCTTTCTTTTACACGGCTGAATAGTATTCCATCGCATGGATGTGCCCACTTTGCTTAGCCAGTCATCAGTTAAAGGACAGTTGAGTTCTTTCCACCCTTTACTCAGGTAGAAATACTAAGGTTTTATTGTAAGTATTAAAGGAAGATATCTCATCTAAGTAGTACGTGTTTCCACCTTCTGCCTGTTGTGAATAGTGCCGCTTTGAACATTCGTGTACAAGTTTTTGTTCGACCGCCTGTTTCCAATTCTTTTAGGGACATGCCTAGGAGCGGAATTGCTAGGTCATTCGATTCTATGTTTAAGTTAATGAGGAACTCGATACATTTTTATTTAGCAATTACTTTATAATGCATCCCGGATTAGCTAAAATAATAAGCATTCTGTCGATTTTACCACAGTTAAAAATACACTATAAAAGGGGCAGAGGCTAGAGTCACCCTTAGGCTGTGGTTTGTGGACCTCTGCATTAGACGGTGAACTTGCCTGGGAGCAAGAAGGCCAACGGATTTGTCCCTGGGTCTCCAGTGCCCAGGGCAAATCATATATTCACTCCTTGCCCCCAACCCTGTGTGCTCTGGTGTGCTGCACTGGGGGTACAGTGGGGCCATAGCAGAAGCAGTCCTTGAGCTCAGGGACATCGCCCTCTAGTGGGAGGGCAGGGGGCAAACTGAATCATGAGATTCCTTGAAAGTCTGGACAGGGTACAGTGGCACAGAGGAAATGGAGAGGATACCTTCTTTCCAGTGGTTGGTCAGAAGAATCCTGCTCCGAAGAGGTATTTGTACTGAGTAACAGGAGGGGCAGCCCAGCTGGGATCTATGGACGGGTGTCCCAGGTGATGAGATAGCTTGGGGGTTGGCGGGACATAGTAAGTAGAGCATAGTGAGTGAGGGACAGCAGTCTAGGATGAAAACGGATGGACTAATACCTTTCTTTCTTCTGTCTTCTTTTCCTTAGAGCGGACCCCTGCTGCTCTTTCTAGCAACCTCGCTCCATCTCAGCTCAGTTTTCAGGGTCCTTCATCCCCCAGGTAGTCTCACCTCCCAAGAAACCTCTCTTGTCACCTGGATTGCACATGTGGAGGGTAACGGACTGGGTCCCTTGAGGAATGATGCCTATCTGCCCAGAGGCATAGCAGGAAGGTGTCTCTGAGGGCCGGAAGGAGACTGGCCCAGAGAACGGCTGAGGGGGGAATTGGCAGGGGTTGCCCCTACAACTGTTTTTCCAGACCTGTTTCAACCCTTCTTCTCTGTTTCTGTAATAAACTGTATGCTTGTCGACATGGCTGAATGCTCAGTTATTCCATTCACCCCACACGGAGAATTAATTAGTATGGTGGAGGGAGTCAGGGGGATGCCAGGAATTATATAAATCACTTTATTTTGGCAACAACCCCAGAGGGAGGCTCTGCTCTGCTGTCTGCTTTGTGAGGGAAGAAACTGTGGCTCAGAGGGGCTGATCATTTGTCCAAGGTCACACAAGTGACAAAGCTGATCTTTTGACCCAGGTTTTACTCATTCCAAAAACTATTTCTGTGGCTGGAGGCAGGTGAAAGGCAACCATACATTGATGCCTCTCTCCCTCTCTGCCTCTCTCCTCTCCCCTCTTTCTAAAAATCATGAAATAAAATCTTTAAAAAAACTATTATTTTTAGAGAGAGGGGAGGAAAGGGCGGAAGAAAAGGAGAGAAACACCCCTGTATGTTTGCCTTTCACCTGCCTCCAGCTGGGGACCTGGCTTGCAACCTGGGCATGTGCCCTGGCTGGGGAATCGAATCAGTGACCCTTTGATTCGCAGGCCGGCTTTCAGTCCACTGAACCACATCAGACAGGTAAAAATACTTTAAAACATATAAATGTACATTCATTTCCCAATCTTGTGATATAGAACCAAGGTTTTGTTTTTACGATGAGTCATGGCTGGCCCTATAGTTGTGTCTATTCTTAGCAAACATGACTTTGCTGAAGGAAGAGTGAGTGGTAAAGCAATAGATAAGGAGAAGAAGACTTTACTCCTTAGAGGGTAATTTCATACGCAGTAGATCCAATGGCTACATGGGCTTCTAAAAACACCTCCAAAATGAGGGACTTCTCAAGTCCACTGAACTTAATTAAAGGGGTGTGTGTGTGGCTGTGTTTTTTGCACAAGTATGCTGGGCTGAGCTTACAGGGAGCTTTTGGCTTTCCTTACAGCAATTTGCATACAAATAAGGTTTAGCAGCACAAAACTGCTAAAAGGCACAACAATCACCCACGAAGCTGTTAACAGACAGAAAGGAATGCCAACTGGTTGCAAATAACTTACACAAAATGATGGTAACAATGTCCTTTATCCTACTGAAACCTAGTAGTAACTAACTCTTAATAGTTTTAATATTTTAACTAGTTTTTATTAAGTAGTTCATTAAAAGGAGCAGGTTTTATAGGCTTACCGGGGCAGCCCAGGTGGTGGGCATTAGGTTTTGTAACTTCCCCTACAACCTTTAACGACTCTGATACATTCAATCACCTTTTTCTGTTGGATGGTGGTGGGCTGTCTGACATTTTATTTACTTTGCAATTTTTAAAAAAGATTTTATTCATTATTTGCAGAGAGAAGGGCAGGGAGGGAGGAAGAAAGAAAGAGAAGCATCAATGTATGGTTGCCTTTCACCTGCTTCCAGATACAGACCTGGCTGGAGACCTGGTTTGCAACCATGTTATGTGCCCTGGCTGGGAATTGAACCAGCGACTTTTGGGTTTGCAGGTCGGCGCCAATGTCTTACATTTTAGTTAAAGCTTAGTTTGTAGCCCTGGCTGATGTGGTTCAGTTGTGTGAAGCGTTCTCTGGTAACGGAAGGGTTGTGGGTTTGAGTCCCAGTCAGAATGCATGCCTAGGTTTCAGTTTGATCCCTGGTCTGGGTGGGTGCTACTCGGGGTGCATAGGGGAGGCTAACAATTGATGTTTTTCCCTCATTCCCTTCCTGTTTCTCTAAAAAAAATAAGACAAAACACTGGTTTGATTCCCAGTCAGGGCACATACCCACCTTGCAAGCCAGGTCTCTAGCCAGGTTCCCAGCTGGAGGCAGGTGAAAGGCAACCATATATTGATGTTTCTCTCCCTTTCTTCCTCCCTTCTCCTTTCTCTAAAGATAATAAATCAAATCTTTAAAAAAATTTTTTTTAAGTCTTGAACATGTATTATTTATTTATTTTAAAAGACTTCATTCACCATTTTCAGAGAGAGAGGAAGGGAGAGAGGCAGAGAGGGAGAGAGACATCCATGTATGGTTGCCTTTCACCTACCTCCAGCTACGGACCTGGCTGGAGACCTGGCTTGCAACCTGGCCATGAGCCCTGGCTGGGAGTCAAAGCAGCAACCTTTGGATTCACAGACTGGTGCCTATCATAAATAAAATCTGTTTATTTTTTAAAGGAAATATGTTCTTGGGTAAGGACCAAAAACAAAACAAAAACCCTGAGTTTGACAGCTCATCACAGCAATCAATGCTCAGGCCCTCTCCCGTTTTATTGAGATATAATTGACCTATAACATGATATTCGTTTCAGGTGTACAACATAAGGATTTGACATTAGTACCTATCATGACACGATCACCACAGTAAGTCTAATTTAATTCACATCCGTCACCTTCCACAGTTACAATTGGTTTGTTATAATGAGGACTTTTAGGAGTGGTCCTAGTCACCATCACGAACACAAATGTCAGATGTTACTGAGCTGGTGTGTTTACCAGGTGCTCAAGTTATTCAAAGGTGGGAGGGCTGAGGAAAGCCCCTTGAAGAGCAGTGGTGCTCAAGGGGCTGACTTTGCCCTCTTCGGGGGGATTTGCTAGAGTTGGGAGACATTTCTAGTTGTCAGGCCGTGGAGGCAAGAAACTCTTGACATCTAGTGAGGGGTGGGGATAGGGATACTGCTTAATGGCCTTCGGTACACAGGACAGCCCCACACAGCAAAGAGTGATAACCCGAATGAGAAACACTGGTACCCTTCCTACATCTCCTTGCTCAAAGTACACTGTCCTAGGCTGTTTGCCTGTTTGTCACTCTTGTCGCCCCAGCAACTGGCACTTGGGTCGCATCTAACAATGGCTTGTTGACTGAATAAATGCACGATCCGAGCCTGTCATCAAGGCTCAGAGGAGGCCGGGGGAAGTCCTGAAAGTTGTAGTGACCTACTTTCCCTAGAGAAAAGTGTTAGCTGTCAGGTCAGCCTTGCTCACTCGGAGACCACTGTGAAATTAAGCCGTGACTTTACTGGGGGAAGAAAAAAAAAAAAGGGGGGAACAGGGAAAATGGAAGCAGCAAGGGGAGAGGCTTTAGGAAAGCTGTCTTCAGCCTGACCTCACTGGGTGGAGGCTTTTATTCTCACAGATACCTGGATCGAAGGAGAGTTAGTTGCTTTACCCAAATTCCATTAGCAAGGGAGTGTTAAGAGAGTCCGTCTGATGGACTCAGTCCTTCCTTAACATCTCCCCAGGGATTCCAGGACAAGATAACTTCATTAAGTCATCCCTATGGAAACCTAAGGGTTTCCTGTCCGGTTCCATGATCATATCTGGACTAGGTTAAATATGTAAATATTGACTGTTAGAATTTTAACGAAAGTCCAGGTACAGTTAAAGTTCAAAGTTATGTACTGTCTCCAGGTAGTCGGCCTCTGCATCCTACCATTAACCTCAAAATGAAAAGGCCTTTCAACGTGAGCTGCTACATCATTTATTTCAGATCAAATATTTGAGTTGCATTGATTCCGGCAGAGCCCAAATAGTGCTCCGAATTAGGAGACAAAAGGCAATGGTTCCTTTCGAGAAAGGGAAGGGAACAATTCATCCATAAAGAAAGGCTATCGGTGCAGATAATGAAATATAGTAATGTTAATTCCAAATAATGTTCTTCATTTTCCATTCAGAAGTCACCCGTCCCGTAGTTATAGTATCTGCGTTCTTGTTCATGTTGGACAGATTTTTTAGGGGGGTGTAATGGGTCTTTGGGTCCAGTCCTAAGGTTATTTGGTTCTGTTTCAACATCCAAAGCTTTGTTGCATAAAGTGTGCAAGGCAGTTCCTCCTGCAAGTCAGCTCCAGATCCCTTTTAACTGATTCCATTTATTGTTATTATTATTTTTTAATATTTTATTTATTATTGTTAGAGAGAGGGGAAAGGGGAGAGGGAGAGAAACATCAATGTATGGTTGCCTTTCACCTGCCTCCAGCCACAGACCTGGCTGGAGACCTGGCTTGCAACCTGGTTATGTGCCCTGACTGGGAATCGAACCAGCAATCTTTGGGTTTGCAGGCCGGCGCCTTATCCACTGTGCCACCAGCCAGGGCAGGAACACTTTTGACTCCCATCAGTGGCCAGCTCCCCGCCCCTACTCAGCACACTGAACTACAACTCCCAGAAGCCTCTGGGGCAACTCCTCTCTTCTTGCTCGCCCAGCAAATACCAGATGCAACAGGCACCTGGGAGTGCTTTCCTGGCCGGAAGTCATCCCTCTCCACCCCTCTTACCCATCTGGATAAGTATTTCTTCTTTAAATCCTTGGTTGTCAGACTTCAGTATAGTTCTGTCTTCTGGCAGCTCTGGTTGTTTTTGGTTTTGAGGTTAGCTGTGCTCCTTCCTAGGGTTGTGTGTGGAGGTGAAGGATGCCTACCTCCACCTTCCACCTTGGCCTGAAGTCTGTTTTTTCAATTACAGGCAGTTCCTGGCACAATGAGCCTGATGCTTTCTTCCTGCCGCATGATTATCCTTACTTCATGGACACTATCAGGTTCCACAGCAATTGAATAACTTGCGAACACTTCCGGTCAAATGCTATATGCATGGAGCCCATTGAAAATGGCGATTCAGGTTCATGTTCTATTTGGTGTTAAAATCAGGTGAGCCGGGTTCACGCATGACTGGCAGTAGCTCCCACGTTTGTAAGTTGTAGAAATTGGTAGGCTGCTTACATTTTTTTCTAACATTCTTAAATGGAGGCAGAATAGTAAGAAGCTAGGAAAATTCCTGGGAGGGTAGGCGGCGGTCAGCCTGCTCTCTTTCTGTGGGTTTGTCTTTCTTTTGCTCAATAGTGGGTTTGGCTCACTAGGTTTATTTTGTTTAGCATAACAATGCTCTCTAGGTCCATCCGTGGCATTGCAGAGGGTAAGATTTCCTTCCTTTTTATGGCCAAAGAGCAACAGGTTAATTTTAAATCCTCTCTATAATTTCTCTTGAGTTAGGAATAGGAATTATTCTTTTATGTGTGAACATTTAACATTGAAACATGCTGGTCAAAGCCTACTTATTCAGCCCTGGCTGGTGGCTCAGTGGGTAGGCGCTGACCTGCAAACCCGAAGGTCGCTGGTTCGATTCCCAGCCAGGGCCCATAACCAGGTTGCAAGCCAGGTCTCCAACCAGGTCTGTAGCTGGAGGCAGGTGAGAGGCAACCATACATGGATGTTTGTCTCCCTTTCTTCCTCCCTCCCTGCCCTTCTCTCTAAAAATAATGAATAAAGTCTTTTTTAAAAAAGAAAATAAACATTTGCTTTTGGTATTATGTGTTTATTTTTGGAGGATGTTATGCCTAGATCACGGAGTTTGAAAAAACTCTTGTAGGTTGCATATAAATGGGTCTTTTGTTTTTCATTCAGTAATTGTATGCCTTTTAATTAGAGAATTTAGTCCTTTTATATTTAAAATAACTATTGATAGTTATGAACTCTATTGCCATTTTATTCAATATTTTCTAGCTGATTTATAATTACATTTTCTTTTCTCTTGCTCTGTTCGTGATTTGCTAATTTGCTATAATGTTATGCCTAGATTCCTTCCTCTTGATCTTTTATGTATTTACGATAGGTTTTGCTATGTTGACTTATGAAGCTAACATGAAACATCTTGTGACTTAAAACTTTGAATGCCTACGCCTTGGCTGGGTGTCTCAGTTGGTTAGAATTGTCCTGTAAACCAAAAGGTTGTGAGTTTGATGTCTGGTCAAGTCACACAGCTAGGTTGCAGGTTCAATCCTTGGTTGGGGTGCCTACAGGAGGCTTTCTCACATTCACGTTTCTCCCTCTCTCTTTTCAATAAATATATCCTTAAGTGAGGATTAAAAGATAAAATAAAACTCTGAATGCATACCAAAGGTATGCTTTTTATTCTTTTTCTGCACATCTTATGTTTTTGATGTCATAACTTGTCTTTTTATCTTGTGAATTCATTAAGTAATTATTGTATTGAAAGCTACTTTTAACATTTTTGTCTTATAACCTTCATGCTACAGGTGTGATTTATCCATCACCGTTAGCACATTAGAGTATCCTACATGTATATATTATGAATTTACCTGTATATTTACTTTTACCAATGAGATGAATAATGCCCTGTTTTCTTGTTAATAATTAATGTGCTTTTGTTTCAGCCTAAAGTAGTTTCTAGACCAAGAGACTTTGCTCTAGGAAGGATGAACTCGTTCATCTTTTGCTTGTTTAGAAAACATTTTAACTCCCCTTTAATTCTGAAAAACAACTTTGCTGGGTAGAATTGTTCTTAGTTGGGTATTTTTTCCTTTGATTTCTCTGAACTTATCATGCCACTGGCATGCAACGTTTTCTGCTGGAAGATTTTGTGATGGGTCTTACATTGGTTATTTTGTATGTAGTAAGTTGTTTCCTTTTGCTTCTTTAAGGTCTTTCCTTGTCCTTAACTTTGCAACTTTAATTATTTTCCTCAAATTAATTTTTGTCATTTTCTAAAATGAACATGTTTATTTTTTTAAAAATAATTTACTTATTTTTAGAGAGGAAGGAGGGAGGGAAAAAGGAGGGAGAGAAACATCAATGTGTAGTTACCTTTTGTGTTCCTCCAACTGGGGACCTGGCCCACAACCCAAGCACGTGCCCTGACTGAGAGTTGAACCAGCAACCCTTTGGTTTGCAGGCTGGTGCTTAATCCACTGAGTCACACCTGCCAGGGTTGAACATGTTCCTAATACAATGAAGTTTAGCAGGGAGATTCAATATGGCAGTACTCACCTCCTCCCAGTTCCAAACTGGAATTACAACTAAATTCTAGATCAACCTGAATAACCAACCAATGAATAGCTGAAAAGAAGTCTCATAACCATGGGTTTACAGAGGACTGCACCTGGAGAAGGTTGGAAAAGGCAAAGATGCAAAAAGGGTCGGCCTCCTACCCATGTGCAGCAGTTGAGAATCTGGAGTGATATTTCAACAGCAAAGGTGTCCTTGAGAAGTGAGTGGGAAAGGGCTTGGAAGAGGAGCCCATGTAAGATCTGGCTGTGAAAAATCACAAAGGATTCTGTTCGCCAGAGAAAGATGGGAGTCTGCTAGAAACCCAGGTGCCCTCTTAAAGGGCCAGAGCACAAAATCTTGTTTGTGGTCACTCCTCCTGCGCTCCATCATACATACTGAGGGTGGATTGAAGGGCGCTGGAGTTGTGTGAGAACATACAGGGTTGTGTGGCAGCAGGGAGAGAACTGAAAAGGCAGCCACAAGGTCTCTGTACTGTTCCCTTTAGCACACTATGTGCAGGTCCCATCTTTCCTGGGTCAGGTTCCTGTGCCCTGCATCAGCCTGAAATAGCACAGTCACCCCACCCTCTGGACTTTCAGTAGCCCTGCCCTGCTGAGTTCACACCCTGCAGGGGAGCCAGCGGCCTGGAGACTTGCTTGGAGAGTGTTGGAGGGTGAATTCAGTGGGTGTCAGAGGCTGAATTGTATGGCTGTGAGGCAGGGACCATTTACCCAACCTCCACCTTCCCATGCCTGACTAGCACTGCACCCAAAGGGGGACCCTCCAGCCCCACCATCCTGACAAGTGGCCCTGCCCTGCCCTGCCCTGCCCAGCTGGTGCCCAGCAGAGAAGTCAGCTGGCTGTGACGAGTTTGGACCCTCAGTGCAGACTCTCTCGTAGGCTCTCAAGGAGGGAGACACTGAGTTGCTTTGTTCTAGATGAGGGGCCATTTTCTACCTGCCCACCCCACCCGCACTGCTACTGTTCTTGTGCAGAGCCTTCGTCAGCCAAGTTTTGGTCTGCTTGGGCCTTATAAATTAGGCTGTCTTCACCCAGAGGACCCCAGGAGACTCTGCAGACCGCAAAGGGCTGTGCGTGATGGTTGGCCTGAGACCTTTGCTCATGCCTCACCACAGCATTGGCATCAAGTTCAAATCAGTGTCACTCTACTAAGCACCACTCGCTCCTACCTAGTGAGAGACTGAGAACTTAATATCCGGTAACTCGCATACTGCCAGATGACATTTAGTTTCTTTTAGTATACATAGAGTCTAGGAAAATCACCATTTCCTGCACTCCGTGTATACTGTTAGTTAAGTCAATAATGAGCTATGTAACCTGGAGGAAAGTGTCCGTAGAATAAGGTTAATTAGGTGACAAGGTTAAGCACATACAATTTTTCCTGAAATTGCCTTCTAATGCCAAGGTCATCCACATGTTCCTAATCCTTTGTTTATCCACTCGCCGTGTCCCCTGTTATGGGGTTAGTCAATTATTACACACAAAGTATTTTGAGCTAATATTTACTAAAGAACACTGTGATCCTCTCAGTTTGAGAGCTGTTCAACAGGAACCCTTGGCTTGCCTGGTCCTTTATAAATGATCAGGACCAGGAAGCCGAGTGGGTCTCTCTAGCACTAACATCTGGACGATCAGACCAAGCTCAGAAGGCTGACTTTTGAGATGGCTCAAGATTATCTGTGGATTGAAGGGATGCCTTTCTTTACAACTACTGTTACAAACCTGAGGTCTTTGCAGGATCAATTTGTGGTGAGGGATGATGATATCATCATCATTGCTTACCCAAAGTCAGGTAAGGACGTGGGATGAGAAATTGAGAAGGTGGGGAATTGCATTCTGTGTAATTTACCACATTTAATTGTTATTCAAAAATAGTAGTAGGGCTAGTGTAAATAAATCTGCCGTAAACATCGGGGTGTATATATTTTTTGAACTCGTGTTCTGGTTTTCTTTGTATAAATACCCAGAAGTGAAATTGCTGGGTCATATGGTATATCAATTTTTAGTTTTTTTGCCAAAAAATGAAAGTGACCTAGGTGTCCATTGATAGATGAACAGATTTAAGAAGTTGTGATTCTATACACACACACACATGTATATATATATATATATATATATATATATATATATATATATATGTATGTATGTATATGTATATCCTGGAGTACTATGCAATGATAAAATCAAACAAACAAACAAAATCTTGCCATTTGAGACAATGTGGATCAATCTAGAAGAAATTACATATTCTGCTCAGTGAAATAGTAATAAGAGAAAGACAAATACCATATTATTTTACTTATATGGGGAATCTGAAAGCAAAACATACAAACAAGTAAAAACAGACTCTAGAAACAGAGATAAAAGAAATGGTTACCAGAATAGAGGGGGTGGAAGAATGTGTGAAAGGGGGAAGAAAATACAGTCAGTAATATTGTTACGAGGTTACACAGTTATAGATGATCACTAGAAGTAGTAATGTGGCCCTGGCTGCTGGCTCAGTGGATAGGCGTTGGCCTGTGAACCCAAAGGTCGCTGGTTCGATTCCCAGCCAGGGCACATAACCAGGTTGTAAGCCAGGTCTCCAGCCAGGTCTGTGGCTGGAGGCAGGTGAAAGGCAACCATACATTGACGTTTCTCTCCCTCTCTCCCATCCCCTCTCTCTGAAAATAATAAAATCCTAAAAAATACAATCTTTAAACTAAAAGAATGATCAATTAAATGTGACAAAGTAAATGGGAAATAAAACATCAGTTAAATTCATGGACATGGGTGGCATTGCTGAAATAACTATCTTTAAGATGTCACAGTGGGGCCCTGGCTGGTGCCACAGTGGATAAGGCGCCAGCCTGCAAAGCCAAAGGTCGCTGGTTCGATTCCCAGCCAGGGCACATAACCAGGTTGCAAGCCAGGTTTCCAGCCAGGTCTGTAGCTGGAGGCAGGTGAAAGGCAACCATACATTGATGTCTCCCTTCCTCTCTGTCTCTCTCTAAAAAATAATAAAATCTTAAAAAAAAAAAAAGATGTCACAGTGGGCCCTGACTGGTAGCACAGTGGATAGGGTGCTGGCCTGCGAACCCAAAGGTCTCAGGTTCGATTCCCCAGCCGGGGCACATAACCAGGTTGCAAGCCAGGTCTCCAGTTGGGTCTGCGGCCGAAGGCAGGTGGAACGCAACCATTCATTGATGTCTCTCTCCCTCTCTGCCTCTCCCCTTCCCCTCTTTCTAAAAAGAAAAAAAAGATGTCACAGTGGAATCAAAAGTCATTTGAAAGAAGTAACACTCCATTCTTTCTCATGCAGGAACCACTTGGTTAAAGGAGATCATCCATATGATCCTCAGCAAGGGAGACCCCAGCTGGGTACAATCTACTTTGAACTGGGAGCGTTCACCATGGTTAGAAACTTACGCAGGGGTTGAATCTCTAGAGAATCAGAAAGACCAGCGCTGCTACTCCTCCCACCTCCCGGTTCAATTCTTCCCCAAGTCATTCTTCAAGTCCAAGGCCAAGGTGAGCTAATAATGCAACGTCAGCTTGGGTTGTTTCTCGGGCTGTCCTGGATGCAAGGGCATGATTCCTGTGTGAATCAGTCAAGTGAAGTGTTAGAGAAGCTTCTTCCAAGGCACAGTGTCACATTCTGGACAGTCTCCCTGGTATTGGTCTGCAGCAGACTCAGTCTTTAGGTAAATAAATCCTGGGAACAACCCAACACAGGCTCCCCACATTGGCAGGACGACGGGGGAAGCACCTCTCTGTAAATCAGCACCTGTGTTTCACAGGGAATTGCATTTGGTGTCGCATTTGACACCCACTGGGGCTTCTGCAATCATGACATCATCTCTATTGGGTAGGTCTGTCCATTCAGTAGATACACAGCCTTTTGGTGCGTAATTGCAGGAACTTGAAAGGAAGGCTGTAATATTGAGTGATCCCCGGCTGGCAATGTGCATTTTGTTCTCATTGGAGATGATCATTTAAGATATATGACACCACCCTGTGGCCCAGTGTATAGGAGCCGGCCTGCAAACCCAAAGGTCACCGGTTTGATTCCCAGCCAGGGCATATAACTAGGTCTCCAGCCAGGTCCGCAGCTGGAGGCAGGTGAAAGGCAACCATACATTGATGTTTCTCTCCCTCTCTGCCTCTCTGCCTTCCCTCTCTCTGGAAATAATAAAATCTTAAAGAGAAAAACACATATGACACCAAAAATATGGTCTGCCTTGTTTGAAACTCCTACAAGCCATTTGTACAATGTGGTAGTAAAATACTATGCAAATATTCTAATGTCACAAGGTCTCAGATGACATTAACGTTGTGCTCTATTTCTATTTGTTTTCTTGTATTCTGTCCGGTTCATGTATTTTACTGTGATCACCATTGGTAGTTTATTTTGGTACTATTTTTACCCTGACTTGGCCAAATGTGTCGACATTAGAGAGATTTAAGAAAATGTTGGAAACGAAGGAATCAATGAAAGTCAAAACAAACCATGAAGAACAGCCCAGGACCAAGCTCTGTATGATTGTGATCTTAGGTTGCAAAGTTATGGTTCAAACCTTGGCCGTCCGGCTGCTGTGTGGTGATGGCTCGTGCAATGTCTTTAAGCTGCCTTCCTTTGCATTCGAACTGGTGTCCTCACACATTCCCCTGTCCTTCCCTGATCCTTGGGGTCGTGCGTATCATGTGTGCTTTCCTCAAGCTGTTCTTCATCCATTTGGGTCCTAGGCAGCTTCTGCATAAGGCTTGGGAGGCAGGTGATGATTAAGATGAACTCAAGCCTCCTCCAAAGAAAATAAGTACATAAATCTATGTGTGTGTGTGTAGATTTGGAAAAGGCAGAAATAGATGTATATAGTTCCTATCAATAGTGACAACACTGTTTACTGAGAGCCTAGCTTAGTACCAGATCCCAGTGCATGCTGCTTGAATGAGGTTTATTTTAAGAATTGTAGTGAATAGAGATGAGGCAGAAAGAAAAAGGTAACACATGGGGTGGCCGTGCTGATGCGGCTGGGTCCTCAGAGGATGACATTTGGAGAAGACCTTGGTCTGAGGGAGGGGACCAGAGTTTGAAGCTAAGTGAGGAGAGCCATTTCCCGTAGGTTTTAGATTCACATCAATGACAATAGCCATCCATGGTGTTATTTTGCTTCCAACATCCTCGGTCTTTGAAGTTAATTGCAAGAACAAAGAAAATATTGTCTTGCGTTTACTTGCTTTGTTTCTGAGGCTCTTCTTTCCTTCCAGACACATACTATACCCGAGACAGAAGGACTTCCTTTAGAATCTATTGTAGGATAGGGCTTCTAGCCACAAGCTTACGTGTTTGTAAAACTCTGTTCCATTGCAGAAGGAAGTTTCTACCAGATACATAGTAAGGGTTATGTTGATTTTGTCCTTCAGTACTTTGAAAGCAGATTCTCATTTTCATTAGGGCTCTACTATGTTTGATGAGAGGTTGGTAGCAGTAATTGCCCTCTGGTAAGTGGGTGCTGGCCCCTGACAAGGCCAGGGGTTTCAGAGAATCCTAACTCACACGTCTGAGGCACCTACAGCAGACCTTCCTCCTTTCTTTCCATTTTTAATTACAAAGAATTGTTATCTCCAGATATATTTATGGGTTTTACAGAGAAGAAAAAGGGAGAGAGAGAGAATGACATCAAGGTGAGAGAGAAACACTGATCAGTTGCCTCCTATATGCACCCCCATTAGGAACCAGACCTGCAACCTACGTGTGTGCTCTTATTCCTGATGTCCCACTCTGACGGTGCCAGTCACCTGGGCTCCCCCACCCTTTGACTTTGTCTCTGCAGGGCAGCACACATGGTTGGCTTGGATCGTATTGTATCCTCTATAGATGAGAAATAACCAGGCTTTCATGGCCTTATGCCTACTCTCTTATAAGGATTACCAGACACAGCCCATCTGGTTGTGCAGTTTTCTGTATCATGAACATGGTCCATCATCACAGAAGTAGACAATCACCTCTTCAAATTTCCACATGCCACGGAAAGTAACCTATTCAGACATCACTGCTATTGTTGGAAGTGGTTAACCAGCGAGGATTAGAGGTTTATCCAGGGAGATACTTGTAGATTGTTTGTTTGTTTGCTTGCTTATATGGCAGGATTTGGGAGACTTGTATGCAGTGGCAAGTGTATTATAGCGTGCGGTGTTGAAAAATAAAGATGATCACATATATTGAGGGTCTCTCATTGCTGAGTAAGTGATGTACCCCGTTTCATGCTCACACAAATCTGCTGTGTCTCTGTCCCATATTCACTGAGGACACAGCTGCCACCAGAACATGAGACTTTCTTGCTTTGATTTCCATCATGGGCCCCAATATACTGTATAACTGTTCTCAACCACTTGATCAATAAATAACCCAGTACTCACTGTCTTCCATGTCTACAGGAATCTCCCCTGTACACAAGAAAACAAACCTTGAAAATGGAGGAACAACATATTCCTTTGTGCAATGTATTGTAATGTCCTCAAAAAGGGTAATAACGAATGTCATATTCACTGCTCCTTCTTTTCTATAAAACCTAAGTAACTGTCTACAGTAGGGTGGGTCTCAAAATTTTGTTAAATGAATGATGGGGGAAGAGGGGTATAAGGAAGACTAAATGGGTAAAGGAAAAAATACAATAAAGATTATATTTTAAAATTATAAATTATAAAAAAACAAAACAACTAGCCCTGGCTGGTAGCACAGTGGTTAAGGCGCCAGCCTGTGAACCCAAAGGTTGCAGGTTCGATTCCCCAGCCAGGGCACATAATCAGGTTGCAAGCCAGGTCTCCAGTCCGATCTGTACCTGTAGGCTGGTGAAATGCAACCATACATTAATGTCTCTTTACCTCTCTCCCTTCCCTTCTTTCTAAAAATAATGAACTAAAATCTTAAAAAAAAAAAAACGAAAAAAAACTGTTAGCTCTACTGGTGGCGGAATGTCTCACAGGAAGTTCTCCACTCCCAGGCATGGGTCGCTGGGCTTCTTGCCTCACAAGCACCGCAGCCAGTACCCTGGGAAAGTGAAGAGCTTCTTCAAGGATGACTCCTCCAAGCCTGTGCACCGCACAGCTTTCCTGGGCTCCAAGGCTGGCATGACCCACACTGTGGGGGAAGTTAATAGGCCAGGATCCAAGGTGAACAAGAAGGAAGTTGTGGAGGCTGTGACCATTGTGGAGACACCGCCCATGGTGGTCATGGGTGTCGTGGGCTATGTGGAAACTCCTTGAGGCCTTCGCACTTTCAAAACCATCTTCGCTGAGCACATCAGTGATGAGTGCAAGAGGCGCTTCTAGAAGCACTGGCGTAAATCTAAGAAGAAGGCCTTCACCAAATACGGCGAGAAGTGACAGGATGATGATGGCAAGAAGCAGCTTGAGAAGGACCTCAACAGCATGAAGAAGTACTGCCTGGTTGTCCGTGTCATTGCCCACACCCAGATGCGCCTGCTCCCTCTACGCCAGAAGAAGGCCCACCTCGTGGAGATCCAGGTGAACGGAGGTACAGTGGCTGGGAGGCTGGACTGGGCCCATGAGAGGCTAGAGAAGCAGGTCCCTGTGAACCAGGTTTTTGGACGGAACGAGATGATTGGGGTGGCCAAGAGCAAAGGGTACAGAGGGGTCACCAGCCGCTGACATACCAAGAAGCTGTCCTGCAAGACCCACTGAGGGCTGTGCAAGGTTGAGTGTACTGGGGCATGGCATCCTGCCTGGGTGGCCTTCTCTGTGGCTTGGGCTGCGCAGAAGGGCTACCATCACCGCACTGAGATCAACAAGATCTACAAGATTGGCCAGGGCTACCTCATCAAGGATGGCAAACTGATCAAGAACAACGCCTCCACCAACTACAACCTGTCTGACAAGAGCATCAACCCTCTGGGTGGCTTTGTCCACTACGGTGACGTGACCAATGATTTTGTCATGCTGAAAGGCTGTGTGGTGGGAACCGAGAAGTGAGTGCTCAGCCTCTGCAAGTCCTTGCTGGTGGAGACCAAACAGGGGGCCCTGGAGAAGACTGACCTTAAGTTTATCGACACCACCTCCACGTTTGGCCATGGCTGCTTCCTGACCATGGAGGAGAAGAAAGCATTCATGGGACCACTTAAGAAAGACCAAATTGCAGAGGAAGAAGGAGCGTAATGTCAGGAACAGCTTATGCAGCTGGTGGGATCTCAATAAAAGTTACTTTCCAGTGGGGGGAAAAAGTGTTAAGTGAATGAATTAAAGAAGATAGAACTACAGCCAAACAGTTTAATGAGAGTTGGGTTTTTCTCCAGTGGCCAAAATCCTGGATACAGAGAAAATGTGTACAGTAATTCTTGTTATCTCTCTTTTTTCTCATTGAAGGGTATTTACATCATGAGAAATCCTAGAGATGTTATAGTTTCTGGTTATTATTTCTGCAAAATACTGAAGATAGCCAGAAACACAGATTCATTTGAAGAGTATTTTCAATGGTTTCTTCAAGGAAAAGGTGAGTCTGACTCAAAATAATGGTTCTAGGTGGAACAGTGGTATTTCTATTTCTACCCCTCGCATGCAGGTCTTAGTGTCTCATGGTTTATATCCTGACATTATAATCTAGCCTTAACACCATAAAATCTAGAATAGTTCCAATTAACACAGCATTTTAGTCACTATGCTTTGCTCACCAGACTCAAAAAAAAAAAAAAAAAAAAAGGGAGTGTGAATTTAAACTACACTGAGATTCCACTTCTCACCTACCATGTTGAGAAGTGCATTACCTTTCTATCCCCACTGTATAAAATTATCATAAATCACTAAAAACTGCCTTATGCTCTAAAGCTCAGAAATTAAAATGATGTCTTATGGACATAAATTAATGTGAGGGCCTAGCAACATTCCATTTTTTTAAATTTAATTTTATTGTTGTTGTATCACATCCATCCCCTTTTTACTCCCCTCTGTCCCCTTCCCCACCCACCCATTCCCCCCAAAGTCAATCCCACCTGTTGTCCATGTCCATGGTTCTTCCATACTAGTTCCTTGCCTCCTCCTCCCCACTCCCCCCTGTCCACTGAAGGTCTATTGATTGTATTCATGTATCTGGTTCTGTTTTGCCTGTTTGTTTGTTTTGGTCATTATTGTCCTGTAATGTGTGAGATCATATGGTATTTGTCTTACACTGACTGGCTTATTTCATTAAGCATAATACTTTCCAGTTCCATTCGTATTGTTGCAAAGGGTAGGAGTTCCTTCTTTCTTTCTGCTGTGTATGTAGTATTCCATTGTGTAAATGTACCAAAGTTTTCTGATCTAATCATCCACTGATGGGCACTTAGGCTGCTTCCAGCACTTGGCTATTGTAAATAGTGCTGCTATGAACATAGGGGTACATAGGTTCTTATGAATTGGTGTTTCAGGATTCTTCGGGTATCAAGATCACTTTAAAGCATTCATAAGTTAAAGTTGGTTCTTATCCATTTAGCTGCCCGATGTCTTTTGATTGGTGCATTTATTCCATTTACCTTTGTACCTGTGTTTCTGTCTGTCTCTCTGTTTCTTCATCTTTTTAAAGCAGACCCTTTAGCATCTCTTGCAATGCTGGTTTGATATAGATGTATTCTTTTAAACTTCTTTTGTCTGGGAAACTCCTTATTTCACCTTCCATTTTGAATGACAGTCTTGCTGAGTAGAATATTCTTGGTTCCAGGCCTTTGTTTTTCATTGCTTGAAATATTTTTTGCCATTCCCTTCTGGCTTGTTGTGTTTCTGTTGAAAAATCAGCCGATAGCCTTACCTGGGCTTGTATGTTATTAGCTGTTTCTCTCTTGCTGCTTTTAGAATTGTCTCCTTGTCTTTGAAATTTGCCATTTTCATTATGATGTGTCTTGGAGTGGGCCTGTTTGAGTTCATCTTCCTTGGGACCCTCTGTGCTTCCTGAGTTTGCATGGCATTTTCTCTCCTCAAGTTAGGGAAGTTTTCTGCCATTACTTTTTCAAAGAGGTTTTCTGTCCGTTATTCCTCTTCTTCTCCTTCTGGTATCCCTATGATACAAACGTTATTACATTTCATGTTGTCCTGCAGCTCTCTTAAAACCTCTTCATTCTTTTTCAGTCTTTTTTAATTTTGTTGCACTGCCTGGGAATTTTCTTCTACATTGACCTCCAGCTGAATGATCCGATCCTCTGCTTTCTCTAGCCTGCTTTTGATTCCTTCTACTGTATTCTTTTTTTTTTTTTTTTTAAGATTTTATTTCATTATTTTTTAGAAAGAGGGGAAGGGAGAGAGGCAGAGAGGGAGAGAGGCATCAATGTATGGTTGCCATTCACCTGCCTCCAGCCACAGACCTGACTGGAGACCTGGTTTGCAACCTGGTTATGTGCCCTGGCTGGGGAATCGAACCTACGACTTTTGCGTTCATAGGCCGGCGCCTTAACCACTGTGCTACCAGCCAGGGCCTTGTATTCTTCAATTCCAAAATTGTGTTCTTCATTTCCTCCTGGCTCTTATTGATGGTTTCTATGTCCTTTTAAATGCTGGTGTAGTTCTCAGTAAGTTCCTTGTAGCTTTCCTGGATTTCTTTGTAGTTCCCCTGGAGTTGTTTGTAGTTTTCTTTGAACTCACTGAGCTCATTGAGCTTCTCTATCATCATCATTTTGAATTCCATGTCTGATAGTGTGCTTGCCTCTATTTCATTTTGCACACTTCATGGGGATTCCTCCTTTCCATTTGCTGAGGGTTTATTTCTTTGTCTCCCCATTTTAGGTGACTCTTGTTTGTTTCTGCTTCTTGGATTGGTCTGCTTTTACTTACTGTCTTAGTGGTGTGACCTTCTGTGGTGCGCTTTTTTACTTCCTGGATCTGTGCTTGGTGATGTCAGCTTGTGTCCCAGTCTGGGCCTAGTCAGCCAGCCAGTTGGAGACTGCCAGAGATCCACAGTCTTTGTCAGTCTCTTTTAGTTTTTAATCCAGTCAGTCTGTGATTTGAGGTCAGGTTTAGGTACTGTTGGGTGGGGTGGATTAATTCCTATGAGGAGGGCTGTGGCTTCCCCTCAGGCCTTTGGAGAAGAGTGGTCTGCCAGGTGTATGGGGGATGGGGCAGCACTGGACTCATGGGCTGTGCCCTCAGCTGTCCCAGTAAAGCCACTGCCCCAAACTTTCCCCAAGCTTCTCTAGTCCACTCTGCCCCTTCTCTGCTGGAGCCCAGGGTAGGTGGGTGCCACTGTATTTTCATGCATGGTCCCTTTAAGAATTCAGTCTGTCAAGCCGGCTCAGACTGGCAGCTTTTTGCTTTTCACAGATGGGTGGTTTTACCCTCAGCTTTGTTTCTGTAGCCTGGGGAGCCCAGTTGGGGGTTTAGATCCCACCCTTCTCAGGTGGGACCCCCGACTGCTGAGATATTTCTCTATCCCTTCAGCTGCAGCCCATGGGAGCCCCACCAGCCCTCTCGTGTCTCCGCTCTTCTTACCAGTCACTTTGTGATGAATCGGCTCTTCTGTTCTCCGTGGCTATAAGGCTTCTCTCCAGGTGGTGTTCCATTGTTTATTCTGGATGATTTTTTCCCAGTTAAGTTGTGATTCCAGTTTGGCGTTGGGAGGAGATTGGTGTAGCCCACTTACTCTTCCACCATCCTGGTTCTCTCTACATTCCATTCTTGAGGCTCTGGGGAAGAATTTACTTCCTGCCTTAACCTCATTGAGAGGTGCCCATACTCCTTGGCTTGTGGACACATCCTTCTGATTCTGCCATCATAAGATTCCCTCACTGACTTTCACACTCTTGCCTCTCTCTTATGAGGACCCATGATCATACTCTTTTCACCTGGGTAATCAATGACAATCTCCCCTTCTGAAGATCTTAATCACACCTTCGATATGATCCTGGGAGTCAGCTATGGACACCTTTGTCGGGGCCGTTATTCGGCTAACCACAGTTGTTGCACAGAACATTTGAATCACCTTCTGGTGGGGGGACTCCGGGTAGGAGGTATGCACAAGTGTTTCTGATAGGATGGAAAGTGGTACAAATCTAGAGTAATTTTGAAAATTCTGAACTTCTAGCATTTGTACTTTCCTATGTAACTTTCCTTTTCTCCAAAGGAAATAAAAACTAATAAAAATACAAAAAAAAAAAAAAAAGATTGATTTACAAGAATTTCCAAATGATTGCTATCCAATAGATGCCCTATTCAAAAAACAAAAAACAAAAAACAAAAAACAAACAAACAAAAAAAAACAAAGGCATCCCATCTGCATAGGCTGGGAATGGGAAAAAGAAAATTTCGCATAAGATGTGCTGTCCCAAAGCTTTGAGATGGGCAAAATAGAGACATGAAAATGTGTTGTCTTCTGGTAACTACATCCTTCTATTCACAAAACAAAAAATACAAAAAAAAACCCCAAAAAACCACAGACCTAGATTCCAAACAAGGTGTGATTTGAGTTCTACTCTTTCATTTTCTAGCTAAATTCTCAT
Source organism: Noctilio leporinus (assembly GCA_004026585.1). Lineage (NCBI taxonomy): Eukaryota > Metazoa > Chordata > Mammalia > Chiroptera > Noctilionidae > Noctilio > Noctilio leporinus. The sequence continues at coordinate 67,519 of PVIW01005208.1, read as the reverse complement.
CACAATTCAAGATCATTTCCTTATAAGTAGATGGGAAACTCATCTAAAATGTGATTATTTTTTAAAAAAGATTTTATTTATTATTTTCAGAGAGAGGGGAAGGGAGAGAGGCAGAGAAACATCCATGTATGGTTGCTTTTCATCTGCCTCCAGCTATGGACCTGGCTGGAGGCCTGGCTTGCAACCTGGTTATGTGTCCCAGTTGCAGTCAAACGAGTGACCTTTGGGTTCGCAGGCCGGCACCTTATCCACTGTGCCACCAGCCAGGGCTAAAATTTGATTATTTTATACAGCACCCTGTGCTCATCCATCCAGCCCATATCTGCAAAATTCAGTTTCTCATGCAGATGAATAACTTGCTTGTCAAACTCCTACCGCATGTCTGACAGGTGCAGAGTTGCTTAGGCAATAGAGCTCAGAAGTATGAACTAGTCACCTTGCCTCACTTCTCTTGCAGTGGCATTTGGCTCATGGTTTGACCATGTTCATGGCTGGCTGCAGATGCAAGGAAAAGAGAATTTCCTGTTAATTTCATATGAGGAGCTACATCAGGTAGTTCTTCTACCCCAAAATTCACTCTCCAACTTTACTTCACAGCTCTCTGCCTTCCCGCCATTCTTTAATGTTTCCATTCTACACTTTCTCTCAGAGCCCGTGGCAGAAATGTCACTGCATCTTCTTCATTGACCTCCCTAGCTGGCACATGTTCTGTAGTTTTCTTAGTTATATCTTCTTGTATCATTTAACATGTGCACTGAGAAAGAGCTTAATAACATATGCATTTGCTGAAAGCTATGAATGATTGTAGGGCAAAAAAAAAAAAAAAAAAGAGATTCCATCCGGGAAGCCAGAAGTGTCAGGTGGGAATAAGGTGTAAGGTGGGACTTGACAGGGTTAGACAGGTACAGGACGTATTTACATGTTCCCTAATTGACCTACAGAAAGGGAGTTTCTGTAGGAGTTGATTATGTCAATATTCATAGGAAGTGATGGTTGACATCAAAAGCAAGGGGCTGATAGGAATTTCACATTCTATTTGTCTCTAAAGAGCTTTTACACATAAACCCACATTTGATCAGATTGTACATTTTCAAGAAGATCAAGATGATTTAATGCTCTTCCTGATTTTCCTCATTTTTCTCTCCTCCTCACTTTCATTTTCTGCTGTCTCTGTCTGTTTTTCTTTTCCCTATTCCACTTTAGTTTTCATGTTAACTCTTTTTGTGGATCTCCTTCTAGGACTTAACAGCCAGTGTAGAGAGAATCAGCCAATTCTTGGGCATAAAGCTAAGCCCAGAAGAACTGAACGCAGTCCTCAAGAATGTGTCCTTCCAGGCCATGAAAGAAAATAATATGAGCAACCTCACTCTGGTACCTGATTGTTACATGGATCACAGCAAAGGACAGTTTATGAGAAAAGGTAAGAGAGTTTCTAATTTTATGACATGAATGGGGTAAGCAGTGAATGCTGCTAATGCTGTGACATGGGATGATGGAAATATTTGAGTGTACACAAGTCACATAAGTGGGACGTGACTTTAAGATTTTGAGGGTTTTGTATTTATTAGGATGTAAAGAAAACTCAAGTGTCCCACCCATTTCCTAGATGTTGCCCATCACGTAGAGCACATTTTCTATACGGAGTTTCCACTCACAGTGCCAGCATGGTCCCTAGACCCGTACAGTGACAATCTCCTCACATATATGGACAGTGGGAATATCTATTCCACCAAAAGACACCGTTAAGATGGCACCACTGGCAAGAGAAAAATGAGAAGAAAGAGTTGAGACTTAATTGCAAACCAAGCATTCAGCTGAGACTCCTGTGAGAAAAACAAAACATGTTGACCAAACACAAGATATTAGTGTTGAATGCAAAGCCTGGGAAGATTCCACTGTCAACCTAGAATGAAAATAGAGTGGTTGGGTGGACTTAAAAAAGAAGATAACACTGGACCAGAAGCTGGGCTACCCAAGGGAAGAGCATTCTAGGTAAAGAAAAAATGCATGTTGAAAGTTCTGGGCAGTGCAGTTGGGTGCTATGCCCATCACTAGTGCAGAGTTCAAGAACAGAGGATTGATGTGGGAGTCACGACCTATACCAAGAACTCCAGCCCCATCTCTAGAACCTCTGGTAAGGGTAGCATAAAGAACCTCCACTGTCCCCCAAAAAACGTCTTGTACTTTTATAAAAGACGCAGACGAGAAACAGCTTAACACAGAGCCTGGCAGAGAAGAAATTACTTCTTGTTTGTTAGGTATTATTGCTGTTGAGCCTTTGTTCTTACTCAGTCATCACAATGTCCCTGTGAGGCGGATACTGGGAAGTCTTAATAAGCAGATGTCAGACCATAAACTCAACTCTATCATTCAGCTAGTAGTCTGGGATGGCAGCCAATGGCATGTGAACCCCAACAACAAAAATGTAACCACTCGGCTATACTGGTTGAGTTTTTTATTGACTGTGTATGACTGTGTATGACAGACAAGTACAAAGAAAGTCTTGAGACTTTATCCTTAAATCTGATCTGGACTGATTTTTTGTGCTTGACAGGAATCACTGGGGACTGGAAAAATCACTTCACAGTGGCGCAGAGCGAAGTCTTTGATAAAGTTTACCAAGAGAAGATAGCTGGGCTTCCTCAGGACCTCTTCCCATGGGACTAATGGCCTGGACTGACGTAAATGCTGAATTTCCTGATATTCTTGGGTACCAGCCTGCTTCTACAAAGTCAACTTTGTGTCAGATATTACAATCCATCATACATGCAATTGAAAATAATCATGTTGCTTATTAACTTTAAGCCGTGCCCACTTCAACAGTTACATAATACTTCAAACATACAGAATAAAAAAAAAAAAATTTAAAGCTAATGCCATTTCTAAATGGGTGAATCAATAAAGGTCAATACATTGCCGTATTTGGGACATATTAAGTATGCCATGAAACATGGCACACACACATCCCACTTCTTCTGTGTCCACCCCATCACATATTTTCTCTGTATATTTGGCATCCCATCTTAAATGAGAACTTAGAATTCAGTGTGCATATTTCTGGGGTGGAGGCTTTTGGTGTCTACTCACTGACTGCTATGAGTGAGGTGATAATAATAGCAGGTGACTCTATTTCTTCAAAACTGAGCACAACTGGAGACATGTTTCCTTATACAAGGCTATAGCACAGCAACCAGCACCCAATGAATGGCTCACATGGAGGTGCTAGGCTGGCACCCTGACCTACGAAAGGACTAAATGTGTGGTGCGATGCACTTTCCCGCTCATTGCAACTCCTGTCCCAGCCACATCTGTGCTGGATTCTCCCTTCTGTGTCAGCGGCCATCTCTCCTGTAAGTACGTGCATACCAGGACTTGTCTTTCAACCAGGCTCATTAAGTGTCAGAAATTTCAATATGATGTTTTTGTTGAAAATTTCTCTAAGGTCTAAAGTATTATTTTTTGCCATTTATGCATATTTCACCAGAGGACAAAGAGTAAAAAATGGATATAGACTGGAATAACCCCTAACTTTGCTACTGTGGGGGTCCACTAATCAGGGAGTGATTTGGCTGCCAGGCTCACTGTGCAGGCCCTCATTGGGGCCCAAAAGTAGTCACTTGGCCCAAGGCTGGGGACGGTGAATGATAATGTTGCTAGTGTGGACCGTGTAAGTACCACAGTGCTAGTCACGAAGGCAGACAGTGCAGCTGCACCCAATTTGTTGCATTGAGGCAACATTGCCCAACACAGGCATTTTTTCCAACCATTCCAGGGCAGATTGGTTACAAGCCTAAAACGCTTGATAAGACCCTACTAGGGGCTCCCACAGTCTGAGAGAACATGATCTTGAACAGGCAAAGCCATTTGCCCCCAACCAACTTGCACAGAACTAGAGAAGCTCATTGCTACTCAGTGGAAAAGCCCTGGCTTACGCCTTCAGGGCACTGCCACTCGGCACTTTCATACCCAGCTGAGATTTTGACCACGTGCACCAAGGTGGCAGAACGCTGCTGTCTGGACCTGCCTCCTGTTAAGGAGCAAAGCATTGTTTATGAAATGCTTCCTCTCATTCAAGGAAACTAAGTCTCAAAAAGGTTTCTTTGCTTCCCGGTGGCCACCAGTCACTGAGTAGGGACTCAAGGAATCGTGCGGGTTTCCCTGCAGCGCATGTTCGTCTTCACTTAAGAGCCTGGGTGGGCTTCTTGTCACCCCACAGGGGCCTGAAGACTCCACTGGAATTTCAGGGGAGGACGTCTCCGGTGGTCTAGGGTGAAGTCCAGTCTGAAGACGTGACTGTTACTGGAACATGAGCTGGAGTGAGCCAACTTTAAGGGGTGGGCAGCGTGCTGCTTGCAGAAGGAAGAGCTCTTGGTAGCCTTTGATCTGCCTCCACTACATCCCTTTCCTCAGCCCCACAAAGTCCCGGGACAGTCGGTCAGCGAGGGACCAAGTCCAGTTTGTGCCCAGCACTTGCCCCACGGTGACCTGCTGTTCTCCTCTGTTTGTATTCAACGCTGCTGGTAAATATTTCACCAGAGGCTCGGGTCGAGGTGCAGCCTTGCCTTACAGGAGCCACCCTGTCAATACTCCTATCATGGAGTTCAATCCACTTGTGACATCAGTGAACGTAGACGAGCTTGGACAAACACGGGGTCACGATGACACAGGGCCACACGCACCACCATGGCCCCAGGGCCGAGTCCACACCTCACCTCTTCTTCCTCAGACTCAAGATCACAGAGTCTCCACCTAACATGGAAACGGGCCGCGCGGTGTTCTGGGAAATGGAGTCGGGGCGCCCGAACGGCACCATGCAAAGCATTCTGGGGCTCCTCATTCGATGAAGGTGCAAATCGGATCGCCCTCCTGGCCTTGGGAACCATCCCCCCGGCCCCATCCCTCTCTCAGGTCAGTTCTCCTCCGGAAATGGCTTATCGCATCCTGCGCCTCCTGGCTCTCTGCCCCTCACGCCACAGCGCCCCGGAGGCTTCTGGGAGCGCGTTCGCAGCACGCTGGGACCGGTGCACGAGTCAGTGTCCGCGGGAGATCGTGGCTGCATATCCTGCAGAGCCCGCAGGGCCAAGGAGAGGGCGGAGGGGCGAGAAGCGTCGGGTCGGAAAAAAAGGCCAGCGAGCCAGGGAGGTTGGATCTGGCTGAACCAGATCTAGCAGGGGAACCGCCCCTCCTGAGAGCGTCTAGTAGACTTCACTGGAGGCGTGAGCCCGCTGACCTGTGGGCGGGGCCGCGCGTGCTCGTGGCGTAAGCGCAGGGGCGGGTCTTCCGGCCGGCGTGCGGGGAGTGACGTATCCCAGGTCGGCTCTGATTGCGTGCGCGAGAGGGGCGGGGCCTCAGGCTGGCACCGGTGGGAAGTTTGGGGAGAGGTGCGCACTGACGCACTCGGGCCGCGTGGCTTTGTTTGGGGGCGGGGCCTCATGTTGGGGGCGGGCCTGGGGGCGGTCTTGCGGGTGAGGGTGAGGCGCCGCCGGAAGCGACTGGCGTGCGTCTGCGCTCTCGCGAGTGCGTGAGGTCTCGCGGGCGCACCTGTGTTGGGGTCGTGAGGCTGCGGGACGCCTGGCGTCCGAGGTTCGTGGGGTGGTGAGGCAGCGTGGGGTTTGTTCCGCCCGCGACCGGCCGTGGGCCTGCGGCTGCCGTGCACGCGTGTGTGTGTTTGCACGGCGCGCTGTGTGTGAGGTGAAGGGCCCTGACTGGAACGTGAGGCGGCCTCGCGCGCGCGGTCCGTGTGTGGTTTTTACGGGGCGCTGGTCGTTCCCGCCGACCGTGTGGAGGTCGGGGCGCGGGGGTCATGCTGCAGGAGTGTTTATCTCGGCCCTGGACGCGGGGGCCCTGCCCCTGGAAGCCGAGGGTCTGACCCGTCCCCTTGGGAAACGCAGCGCCCAGGCGCGGAGCTGCCGCCGGTCGTGCGCCTTTGCAGGGAAGGGCCGAGGGCTCTGAGACGCCGGTTTCCTCGCCCCGGGGCAGGGAGCGGCCGCTTACATCGCTGCCCCCGTGTCTTCTGTTGCAGCTGGGCTTGAATCGGAAGAGCAAGTGTCTTGGGGTACCAGCGGCCCTTGGAGCCGGTGGGTTTGGGGGGGGCAGTCTGGGACTATATGACAGGCTCTGGCTGAGAGAAAGCCAACTGACGTCATACAGCAACAATAACATTAAAAGGAAAAAAAAAGAAAAGAAAGCAAACTGCCCGTGTTTCATCAGTGTTTAACCGGCTGGCTTTCAGGGGGTCGATCTGCAGGATCAGAGAGAGGTGCTGCAGGGGAGGGGACCCTCGTTGTTTTCCCCTGAGGGGAGGCATCGCCACCATCCAATAACTTTTTGACGCTTGTTTCCCTCTAGGTTCCAGCCACCCTTCCCTTAGAACCAAGACGTGAGCTGTGTGCTTTCCACAGCTCTTTCCCGTGCTGTGGCCTGGGACTTGGGAAGACGGGCCAGGTGTACAGCCGTGCCCCGAACTTTGGGGTCCAGCCTCTTTATTTCATTGGGGGGGGTGGTGTTTGAAAGAGGCAGTCAGGTGACGCAAAATGCCACCGTGTAGGTGGGGAAAAGGGAGGGCTGGAGTTCCTTCCTCACAACAGGTGACCCAGTTTTCCTTCCTCAGAGACGCTCAGCTGCCACCAGCTTCTTCATGACTCTTCCAGAGCTTGTCTAGGCCTTTTTAGACTCGTGTATTTATACCCTGGGTTTTGTTTTTCCAAAGGGATTTTTCTCTACTTTTCCCCCCATCATGGCACCCATTCTTGGAGGTCACAGTTCACACAGTTCGACTTGAGCATGGTTGACATTTGGGCCAGGTGGTTCTTACCTGTGGGGTTGTCCTGTGCATTGCAGGGCACTGACCAGCTTCCCCCCCCCCCCCCCCCATCTACAACCAAAACTGTCTCCCGACATCCAAATGTCCCCTGGGAGCAAAATCGCCAATGAAAAACCCCTGCTGTAGTGCTACCTTTATCTTTTTCATGGTACAGAGTGTCCCATAGTGCATTTAATGTTCACTTAGCCATTTTCCTACTGATGGGCAGGTGGGGTGTTCCCAATCTCCTAATGCCTGAAGATCATTTAATTGTGCACTGCTGTGTGTTGCATGATTTCACTTACTCAGTCACAATAGTCCTGTGGAGTCATTGTTATTTACCCCATGTTACAGTTGGAGAAGCTGAGGCCCAGGGTACACAGAGACCATGAGGTCACACAGAGGTGTTGGCAGAGTTAGAAGCTGAATCCAGAAAGCCTAGCTCCGGGTGCTTGCCCTTGTCACAAACCCTGCCACAGCCTATCATTTTACACCACACAGGACACTTGAAGACAAAGGCCAGATATGGGGTTACTGGATCAAGGGCCTGTGCACCTTCAGTCTTAGAGGTATTGCTGTCCATGAGGCGGTGCCATTTACTCCCAAGCTAGCAGCATATGAGAACTCTAACCATAGCCCTTTTGTGGATAAGAATTGTGCTTCTCCAACTTGAGGTACCTTGCTGAGCACGGCAGCTATGAGGAACTTAAGGATGCACACAACGCCATGTCCTGGAGCAATCCATTCTACCTGAGGAATCAAAAGGGAAGCGCCAGGGGAGGTACTTACCTGGTAAGTAACTTAAAATGTGGTTTTTTACATTAACACAAATCAGTTGTATTGTAGCGTAGGATGCTAAAATCACATGCATTTTCCTAAACAAAACAGAAACAACCATCGAGAAGTTTCTGTTGTGGGACAGCTGCTTTGGGTGTGTCCTAGATCACAGAGATAGGGATTCAGCCTCCCATACTGTTGGGGGATATTGGTCAAAGTGGGAGAACTCCCAAAGAATGGAGCTCCACTGTCAAGCCGTGCAGCTGGGGCTGGCTCGGCCTAGCCCATGTGAGGCTATTACTCGGCTAGCTGCCCGGTGAGCACCAGGAGTAGATAAGGGTCATGCATGGTAACTATGCTATTCACTCAGCTTTTATTGAATTCAGGTTCACTTAAAGTAGAATATCAACATGCGTTAATATCCTATTCACAGTCTAACAATCTAAGGGAATTGTAACACACAACTGCACCGCAGTCAATGGGGGAACCAGAGTCCCAGAATCTCAGTCTGCAGGTCCGGGAGACAGCACAGTGGGCAGGAGAGTTGTCGGCATCTCATAAGGAAGGATCTCCAGAGCCAGGTGGGCAGTGGGGCAGGCAAAGTCCTCTGTCTGGCAGGGCAAAGCCTCCCGGGGCCAATGCCAAGGGAGATCAGCAAGGCATGGAGCAGTGCTCTGGTGTGTAGAGCTTGACTGCCTCAGTTATACCTTGAAAGTGGTATATTCCACCCTTCTGGGTCTCTCGATAATTATCTTGGCACCCCTGATGGCAAGTGGGAAATTTGCCGAGGAGCCTGTGTATGGGATGTCCCGCTCTGCAGACACAGCTTTTCTGATCACGTGCAGGTATTTTAAGTGTGTCCCTTTGCCAGGTATGTCTGTACTGACTTAGGTAATTTCCCTCTTGAACCAAAGTGTCATGGCTGACTGGCAACCTTCTTCGTTGGCATGAATGACTGTACTTTATATTATATGCTTCATGCTGTCTTGCCCGAACCATGCCATTTTATTGGTCTCGCTCTCCACAACTACCGCTGTTCTCTTTGTAAAGAGAGACATGAAGTAAGCCTGGCTTCCCTTTGACAGTATAAGGCCATCTTGTGATTGACATTTTGGATCAGAACATGCCCATTGTCTAACTCGGAACTTAATTATGGGCTGAGTTTAATTCCTCATACTTTCACCCACTCTCAGGGGAGAAAAGAACTGGAGCACTGAGAGAGGGAAATACTGTATTTCAGTTTCCCAGACTGTAGCTAGCTGTACTTTGCTCATAAAATAATCACAGAACTTTCTGCCATGTGGCCACATTTGTCGGTGTGGGTGGTGGTGCTCTCAGACTTGTGGACTGTCGTTTGTCATGGCCACAACTTACTTTGAAGTGATTTTTTTTTTCCTGTGTGTGTGTGCATGTGTGCTTTGCTTTTTTCAGTTTTTTTTTTTTTTTAATAAGGAAAATGAATATTGGAGAAGAATGGTCAGATGTTCATTGCACTATTATTTTCTCTAGATTTCAGATTTTTCAACGGGGGAGGGAGGTGGTGGATAAAAAGTACACTCCATGTCTGCCTCTTGCGGACAGCCCTTCTCCAGAACACAAGTTCAGAGGGCTTGGGGTGACTGCAGGCGGAAGTACTCAAGTGACTTAGTCTCTGCATGGAGCTATTGGCCCTGCCACCAACCATCTGCAGCCGGGAAGTGCTCCAGGCTGGTCCTTGAGTCAGTTTACATGGATTCCCTGCACACAGCTCTGTACTGGTGCTTAGCTCGGAATGGGGGCAGTGAACAGGAGTCAGGTGCCTGCCTGGTAGAGCCTGTCCTGGTAGGGAGTTGGCACCTGTTTAAACACATGCATGGACAGATCACCGTTGGGGAGCAGCAGGCGCTGTGACCAAAATGGAGCAGCAGAGCGGAGTAGACTCCAAAGGAAGGGGTAATGCTGTCTCCTGCAAACAGTGCAAGATAATTTAAAATTTCCGGGAGCCCGTGTGGTTTTCATGCACATGTTAACATGTCCAGAGATTCCTGTTGCTATTCACGTACAGTGTGTGTCCTGAGGGCGATTTCTAATAACAGAGTTCTGTCCTCTGAATTATACCTGTAAATCTGTTCCATGTTGCTTCTAGTTACCACTAACTGGATGGTGGTTGGCATTTACCATCACCCAGTTATTATCTGGGTTGGGGTTCTGGCAGGCATGGCTTAGCTGGGGACTCTGCTTTGGGTCTCACAGGCTGAAATCAAGATGTGGCTGGCTGTAGTCTTACCTTCTCCCACTTTCAACGTGGCCCCTTCCTCCTTCCCCAAACTAGTGACAAGGAGTCATATCCTGCTCACACGTCAGCTTCCTGGCTTCCCGTTCTGTTCTCTTCTGCCACCAGCTGGAGAAAAGTCTGCTCTGTGGACTCCTGTGGCTCCCTCAGGCCCACCTAGACAGTCCTGATCACCTCCCTGCTTGAAGGTTCACGAAGTAGTAAAACCTTGATTACATCACCAAAGAACCTGTGTCACATGTGCTATATCTGAGGGCTTTTTAAGGAATGAGTGGTTGGGAGTCAGGGCCAGACTGCACAGCTCCCTCGTTTAGTAGCTGTGAGAGCGTCAGTAAGTTACCTCACATGCCCTTCTCTCTGTCCTCATCTGTCGCAGTGCTGTGGTCCTCTCAGCAGTGCTGGACTCTGCTCCCCTGAGAGCAAGGAATGCGCCAGCACATGTAGGTGCTTAGGAAATGCCTGGACTCAGTCAAAGCCCGTTACATCCAAGATGATGACGCTTTTTATGCAACACAGTCTTAAATAGCATGCCACACTGTGTTTTATTGACGTTAATATACCTGCGCTTTCTGGCCTCAGCATCTTCTGGTGTGTCCTGAGTAGCTTCCCTGACCCCTGTCCCTCCCGTGTTTGGGACAATTCCTCTGTCTGCTCCAAGCTTGTGGGAACACAAGCCCACTGAAACAGGACGTGGGATTTTCCATTTCAGGTACCAGTGATGTTTGAGGACTTGACCATCTACTTCCCCTGGGAGGAGTGGGACGGGCTGAGCCCCGTGCAGAAGGATCTGCATGAAGATGTCATGTTGCAGATCTCCCAGCACCTGGTCTCTCTCGGTAAGACTCCCCGACGATCCACAGCTGCCTGTTGAGGGCCGGGAGTCAGTCTGGCTCGGAAAACAGAAGCTGCTCCAGTCTGGGTTTGTTTTGTTTTGAACAGCTTTATTGAGAACTAAAGCTGTTCAACTCAGTGGTTTTAATTGTATTGTCTAAGTTGTGTCCATCAGCGTAGTCATTTTAGAACATTCCACCCCTCCCCAAGGAAACCCCTTGCCCATTAGCATCACTTTCCATTTCCCCTTTCCCCGTGCCCACTAATCCCCTCAGATGAGCAAAAACACTCCTCTACTCTCTGTGTCTGTGGATTTTTCTCTTCTTGGCCTTTTGTAGAAATTGAGTCACACAGTGTGTGGTCTTTGTGTCTGGCTTCTCTCACTGAGCACATGTTTTCGATTCTTTCACGTGTTACTGGATGTCATTACATCATTACTTTTTATGGCTGGGTAACGTTTCACTGAGTGGATAGACCACGTTAGTTTATCCATCATCAGTCAATGGGCATTTGGGCTCTTCCCACTCCACAGCTCTCAGAAACATCTGTGTATGAGTTTTTGAACAGATACATAATTTCATTTCTCTTGGGTATGTACCTATGAGTGGAATTGGTTGCTGGTCATATAGTAGCTGTGTATGTAACCTTTTGAGGACACTTCGCTTATGTTAAAACAATTTAGTATCAGGATTTGACAGGTACTGTTAAAATGTCATTAGTGGGCACTGGGGTGAGGTGGAGGTGGTAACGCAGGACCTCCCAGAGCAAGGGGAGAGTCCAGGGCTTTCAGGACCTGGAAGGACACAGACTTACGCAGGAGGAGAGAGGTGCGCTGCCTGTTCTGGACTCCTGATGGGGCAAGATGAGGCTGGTTCTGGGGGTGGACGGGAAAGAGGAAAACAGAAATTGAAATGACCGGAGCCCCTGCTGCTAGACATACTCAGGGCAAGGCTGGCCAAGGAGAGGTGTGGGTTGTGGAGCCCCTGCACCAAAATCAGCTCAGAGAAGGGGGTGAGAAGCTGAAAGGCAGCAGCCCAGGGACCAACCTCAGGAGTTCCTGCTCCCATTTTTCAGAACAACAGTCGGCTCTGTAGGGTTAGGAAGGAAAACCTCTGCTGGCTATACCTGGATTTCATCCCTCTCCTTCTGCACCTGCCCTTCTAGTCTGCCTTGCTTTCCTTGTGCTGATGAGTCCCTGTCCCTGCTATTGACACAGGGCTCAACTCCGATGTCATAGTACCCGTGTCACTCAATTCCAGTGTATGTCCCGTGTGCAGGGCTTTCCTGTCGGAGGCCAAATGTAATCACTTTGTTGGAGAAGGGGAAAGCGCCCTGGATGTTGGCACCAGTGAGAAGACTTGGGGGCCCAGGTGAGTGACTTGGGGGCTTAGAAGTTGGCATTCCATGGAAGAGCATGTGCCATTGGGAGGGGGCCTCCTGGGGGACAACACCTGAGAGCCTCTTCCACACATCCTATGGGGCAAGTTAAATCTCTGCTTTTTGGCATTGCCTCCCAAGGGAAAATAACATTTTATGAACTGTTGCTGGATATCAGACACTCTTAAACACCGCTTTCTCCCAACAATGCTATAAGGCAGGAAATATTACTGCTGTCCTATAGAAAAGGAAACAGAGGGTCAGAGAGATTTAGTGACTTGCCAGAGGTTGCCCAGCTGGAAGGTGGCAGCAGAGCTGGGTGAACTCCAGCTTCTGGTCTCAGTTGTTGAGATTAATACCCTCATCCCCACCTGTCACTTTCCCTACCTCGGTTTCTATATTTCTCCTCAGAGAAAATGCAGACTTAATGAGAGCACCTCTAGTGATAATGTCCCAATGTGTATCATCATCTTTACTCCTCAAAAGAAATTAAAAATCTTTTCCGTAACTGTTCATTTTGACTACTTTGTAAGAAATCATTCCCTCTTCTAACAGATTCTTCTTTGGTTGGTAGAATTATGTGGATTATTATTGATTTTTTACACTTCTACCCTTCTATGAGATTTGTTCATTGTGGTAAAAAAGCATAACATTAAGTTAGGTTAAAATGATTCTAACCATTTTTAAAGATTTTATTTAGTTACTTTTAGAGAGAGGGGAAGGGAGAGTGAAAGAGAGGGAGAGAAACATCAATGTGTGGTTGCCTCTCACACGCCCCCAACTGGGGATCTAGCCGGAAACCCAGGCACATGCCCTGGCTGGGAATTGAAATGGTGACCCTTTGCTTTGTAGGTTAGCACCTAAACCACTGAGCCACACCAGCCAGGGCTGATCCTAACCATTTTGAAATGTATAGTAAAGTATTACCATTGTCAGACAGCAGATCTCTAGATAATTTGGCCAAGTCTGTGCCCTTGATCACCAGCTTTCTGCTCTCTGTCTACAATTCTGATGACTAGATACTTCAGATGAATAGAATCACACAGTGTTTGACCTTTTCTGACTGGCTTTTTTTTTTTTTTTTTTTTTTTTTTTTTTTTTTTTTTTTTTTTTTTTTTTTTTTTTTTTTTTTTTTTTTTTTTTTTTTTTTTTTTTTTTTTTTTTTT